>MU182172.1:47843-82135 GCA_016904865.1 Pissodes strobi | reverse complement strand
TTGGGGTAAGTGCATAGACAAAAATGAATATTTCATCTTTATTAGCGTGGGACATATTTTTTATTTTTAATCCAAATATCGATTTGTCACCACAGTGAAAGAAACACATAGATATGCTTACAAAATTGATTAACCAAAAATGTTAAATCATCACAATCCCACAAAAAAACATATTTTTTTGGTGACAAAATGCCGCACTTATCCGGGATGTTGAGGAAAGTGCGGTATAAGGTGAATATTCTCCATTATATTGCAATATCTATAAATTGGGGTAAGAGAGTTGTTCGTAAAAAAAACCTTCAAAACGCTACATACAAAATTAAAAAACCTTTATTCAAAAAAAACGTTACAAACCCGACTATCTTGAAAAATAAATCTTATTGAATAGAATATGCTGAAAATTACACGGCAAATGTTATTTCATCACGCCTACAGATCTTAGGTTCTGGAAGTAGCTTAATAATGTCGGTTTTTAAGATATGACCGATATCATCAACCAAGGGCGTATATAAAAAATTTTCCAGGGGGGGGGGGGCAAATTATGGTCACAAAAAATTCTATAGTAAAACATTAACACAATTCTTAAGATGCATGAATCTTCAGGGGAAGGGGGGGGGGCAAGGCCCCCCTGTCCCCCCCTATATACGCCCTTGTGATCAACCAATGGAAACTGATCTTAGACTAGAAACTTTTTTTCTGGCAAACTATATTTGCGCTTCGGCGTCTTGAGTGTCAAGATCTTTGGGCAAAACCTGACCAACATAATGCTTGACGCTGTTCTTACCTGGAAGTTCCACCAACACCCAATCAACTTCTCTCATATTTGCCATTTGCCGATCTATTTCTCGAGTTTCCTCAGATTCTTTTTTCATTTCGTCGATTATTTCACCCAGAGATGCATCAGATTCATCTTCACACATATTATCAATAGCCTTATCATAGTTAGCCTCTAACTCCTCCTTAATATTTGATTGGGATTTTTTCTTTTGATTTTTTCTTTCCGAGATCGACTTCAGTCTTCTTGTCTTTCTTCTTTCCGGTCTTGATTTTCTTTGAGTTTCTCTCTTCTTGCAGTATTTCTATTACTTCGTTTCTAATTACTGCTTCTGCACCGCTAGCCAACTCGTTTCTTTGGTTTAAACGCATCTTGTGTATTTTTATTCTGGTTCTGGTAGTGCGTGTTAAGACAGTTCCGACGCCTTCGAGTACTTTCGCTTTCGAAGGATCTGCGCAAAAACTGGTCTCATCAAGGTTCCAAATTTGCTCGGACTTTTCGAGAATGCCCAAGTCCAAGAGAGCAGCTTTGAGCAAATCAAAATATTCATGAATAATGAATGGGTCTTGGCACTTTTTTCTTGCGATCTCTACGTTCTGAGTTTCTTTATCGACAGCCGATGTCTCCGTTTGAAGCTAAAGAACCAGTCTTCACCTGACGTTCCATTCTTAAACGGTGTTTTCAAACCATTCGCTTTAACCAATTCTCCGACCTTCTCTAAGACTTCTCGCCTTGACAGGCCAAAACCCTATTTTTCCATGGTCCTTATGGTGTTTGCAATTGTTTCTTCTTGCGCTAATAGAATGTCGGTCAGTCTTCCCAAACTGATACTCTTCACGCCTCGTCTGCCTTAATACTAAATCAACTCAAAGTTGATCTTGGAATTTTATATAATCGGCTGGCTCGTTTAATACTGATAGTTCCATTTCGGGTGGCCTCTACAGCTGACTGCAAGTCTTCTTTGGTGTAGTTGCTCGCTTTACTTGTTTCTCTGGTGTAATTTCGAGGCATTTTTAACTGAAACGAAAAAGAAATTGTCATTAGTTCACAGAAACTAAGATGGGGTAAGAACGTCACTTGACAGACGCACTTACCCTAGAGGCTACAAATTTAGGGTAAGTGCCGCACTAAATTTAATTTTAACGAATGTTGAATTAATTTTGTTTCACATACTCGTTTTAACCATTATTATCTCACTGTAACACAAAAAAGTTGAAATATCGACTTCAAATAAAAAAAAATTATTTCCGATAAATATTCACCAACCCACCTGTTAACATCACACGACTAGGTCAGCTGTCACTTTTCTGCACATTGCAAGGTTGCCACATCACTTGGAATCGATCAGTCAATATTGAAGTTAAGAACCTGTGGCAACTTATAAAAAACTTTTTTGAATATTTGGGGGCTGGGTGGCGCGCAGTTACCCAAACTCACCTTAAAATATGTAACAACTTTCCAAATATCTGAAGCCTGAGACGAATTGAAATTTTTTGGAACATGCTGCGGTACTAATGCTCTTAAAACGATCACTATTCTTCCAGGACAACGTAACAAACTTATTTTTATTTATCATAAAAATAACCACGCGCTAAACATATCGGAAACTGCTACAGATGAAAATTCCTAACTCTTTTATATGTTGCAGCCCTTGACCCATAGATGTTTTTTTCACAGATAAATTGTGGGCCAATGGGTCAGTTTTGCATCTATAGGGTTTGAAATGGGTCATATACGTCATATTATTATTGAGGACAGCTGACGGCATAAAATTAATTTGTAATCTGCGGATTGAGAGTGAATTATTCAAACTTAAACTTATTAAAAATAAGTATTTTTGAAACAAGACACCTGAATAGCACAAAGATAAGATTAAAAAGGCCTAGATATGTGCTTAATTATTATATATTTACGGTTTATGACAAAAAAAAATTAACATAGGAAAAATTGCTTGTTCATTTTCAACCTTAGGTTTAGCCCAGAATTATGCATGTTTTTTTACTTTTTTTTTGAGGAATGATTTTCTTTAAATATTTCCCATTTTGAATCGTCCAATTTTGTATTTTTTGTCCGGCATGTAAATTGGTAATGGCCAAAGACAAAGCTCTCATAAATACAAATTTCTGAGAAGTATATAAAATAAAAGACGTATTCGAGACAGTTAAACCCACAGAAACAAAGAAATACAAAATAAATTAAAACGTCCTAAAGAGGTCCTAGAAAAATAGCACCAAAGGTAAGAATGCTGTTGATAATTATGTGATATTTTTCAACTGTACAAATCAAAATACAGTGATAGAGACGTTTCGCGACTAATCTATCTGTGACAAACCAGAATTAAAATGGGAGAAAATAAATATCCAATATAATCAAATCCCTATCCCATTCATCTCCTAACAGTTAAATTATCTAGTGAAAGGCACGTACTGGCCACACTTAAGCCATTTTCACCCAAAACCATCGTAAAACCCAAACAATAATCGTGTGCCACACACTTCCCTCATTCTCATTTGTATCTTCTCAAAACTTGCAAATCAGTCAACCAAGTAATCTTTCCCACGGTCTCGAGACAGTGAACACCTTTCCTTTAGATTACGAAATTCAACCCAAACAGAAGCAGCTCTCTTAATATGAAGGTATACCGAGAATGCAATAAAATTGGTGACGATTCTTAGTTAAACTATCATAAGTAATACACTGATCTTTTTTTGAATTGACATTTTATATGTTAAACCGGAAATGTTTAGGCCTGTTCAGCGATTTTAAAAACTTCCGAACATTAATTAGTTCTTAATATTCAGTGATATTAGCAAAATTTAAATTTAATTCACACCTTCAAAAATGTAAATATATAATAATTAAGAATTTCCGCTCTTATATGAGTGACATAAATATATATACCTAACCAAAATCTAGATACGTCCATGAGAATAACGGCAAATGCGTTATGTTTCTGTATTACATTCTCTATTAACGAAAAAAATAATTGTATCTACTTATAATATAAGCAAAAACATTGATATAATTATGAAATAATATGAGCATAAAAAGAATCATATAACCCTGTAAACCAGTTTATTCTGAAATAAACCCAATGTTTTGTTTAATTTAAAAAACAGAGATGTGATTTTTTGATAATGTTTAAAAAATCTCAAAATATATACCGCATAGCTACTAAACCATCAGATATCGAAATGCATCACCTCGTGAAGTGAAAAAATGGGTTCTTCAAAGTTCATAATCAAACATATCTCAATTTTTGATTTTCTTCTTCAGAGGGCCTTACATGAGAAGACCGACGAATTAATACAGTTAAGAAACTGCGTTGCGTTAAAAAACAACTTTAGACAGGCCTCTTTTTATTAACTAGAAAATAAAATATCTATTTTCCAATCATGCATGGAATAATTGAAAGTGAAGCTATACTCCAAATCGAAGATAATAATAGTTGGTAAAAAATTCGGCCAAATTTCTATTAATATTACAAATGGTCAAATTCTTATGGTATATTTAAATTTCGGTAACTACTGCACGCACGAATCGATTTAAATTTATTCAAAACTCTTATTATTACATCAATAAAAACAATAATCTCTGGATCGAAATTATATGAAATATGCATAAATAGGCAGTCAATATGCTGATAAGGTACTATACGATTTTAAATTTCACAATTTTAATAAATAAATCATTTATCCAAATTATTTATCGAAAGACAACCATAATCCATGCATGTCTTTATTACGACTGGCATTTTGAGTTATTTCAAAAAGTGGCTTTTTAAATATAACCACCTATAAATGGTTCTTTCACGGAAATATAAAAGTCCATTTAGATCGCAAATTAGTTCTTAAAACGTCAGCGATTTCGATATAGCCTAAAGCCACTCGCCGAACTGTCCATCTTTCAATCAAATTAAATAATAGCCGCCATTCCCATCCAAGAAATACGGCACACAAAACCCCAACACTTTAAGAATCCATGGTGTCTTGTAAGGCAATTATGTTTCCCCTTTATTATAATAACACCCCAGCTGCACCTTGAAGAAAGAAAAATGTATGTGCATTATAGTAGGGATGGGGCCGAGAAGGCAGATATCTACAGATTTTCGACCTAATAGATTTTTTTTGTCAAAGATATGTAAATTTAAACTGCTTTTTTCCCATCAAATTGCTACATTAATGTTCTGGAATCTGGAAATGGTGAAAGGGTGACCTTGAAAGGCCACGACACTTAGGCTCCAGTGGACCCTCAGTCCGTCCTCCCTAGATCAACCAGTACGTCTAGGCCATCGCCCAGCCTAGTTTTGTAAAAAAGGAGGCGATGTTGCCCGAGGAGGCTGTTCTGAGAAAAGCCATGGTTGGCCATCGTTCTCCCAAATGGATTCCCTGTTCACAGCCTCTGCATAGATGTGTCTCACATGGTTTCATTGTGTAGGCATGTTTCTTTAGCTGGCAGTGTCCAGTCAGAATCCTTCATGAGTCGAAGGTTCTTCCTTGGCATACCTATAGGTATGCCTTTTTTTCTGCAGACTTATTAGGGTAGTAGGGTATCGACAGTTAGATATTTCGTTCCATCTTGCCCTAATGTCCTCATGGGTGATCTTTGTTATCATATGTATCAACGTCACGATAGGTAGGTTTGAAAAGCCGCGCCCAACTGCATTAATGTCATTATTAATATAAAAATTGACCTGGCAAATTAATGCCAAAGAACAACACAAGTCATTCAGGAAATCTAATTGGGTTTAAAATGATGGTGGTTCGTCTGTGGGACGTATCCAAAGGGGAGTAGAGGGCGTAACTACCCATCCTCAGGATTTTAAAAACCTCACTTTGTGGATAAAAAAAAAATTTCGACTTATAAATATTTAGATCATTAAACTTCAGTATTTGTCTAAAGATGTTTGTGCTCTTATTCATGTCTTAGGGAATGTATGCGTCGAATTCGAATCTTCCCTACAGTAAATTGTGGCAGAAAATAATTTTAGTATATAGGCATAGGGAATCGGTAAAACCGATTTAATATATTTATTCGTGGAGAAGAAACTCCAGCATCCAGTACAACTCACTTCCAAGCAGAAAAATTATACTCCTGGTGTTTAGTGCGTCAGTGAAAGAATGGACGATCAATGATTCAAACATGAAATACTGGAACCGATTATACTTCAATTAATTTTTATCGACGATACATTCGAAAACCCAAAAACCGCCCATCCCTAAGGAATGATTTCCTTTTCTATACGCAACTATTCATCGGCATGCAGAGGGTGAATAAACACAAGAGCAATCTTGAGGTATTTAGACGAGATTCGGTTCTCGGTTCCCACGATCCGATAGCCATATGTCGTATGCGCTGCGTGCGTTCGGCACAAGGGCGACCCTTCTATTTGGGGTAAAAATTTGATAATCTAAAGGTGTTCTTCGCTTGGAGACCGTGAGAAACTTTGCTTGATTTTGCCCTTTTGAAATTTTAATGGTTTAGATTGGGAAGAAAGATGTTTTTATACACATGCAACGTTTGAGAAAAAAGCGTGGTCAGAACGTGCAATGCACGAGTTCGAATAGGCTTATAAACAGATGGAAATAGTATAGAGAATATAATTATGATAAATGAATTTTACGACTTATTAATCGTATTTGTCGTTTTGTTCAATAATTTAAATTTGAATTTATTTGTAGGAAAATAGAGTTGCGGTTAAACAGAAATATGTTTTAAAGAATTAGTTTGGTGATGCTTAGTAAATAAATTTTTATTCTTTTTTTAATACAAAAACGTACAATAAACAAAATAAAGAGACGCAAAAATACGATTTTTTTAATCCGAAACGAGATTTTTAATAATATATTATATTCACTTGACTTTGACGTTATTGATAAATTGTCGCTGTCATCATAAGTTTACAATGGTATTACCACAGATACGTCCGATGCAATTATCGCCGTGCTTTTCGGTTTATACGGTGCAATTATCGATGTATATAATTTTCCGATAATTGCACTCCTCTAATGGGATTTTTTATACATGAAGGAAATATTCATTATAATTTTGAAAATTTGGTTTTGAGATGTTTTTTAACTTTCGTAACTCACTAATTACCTTTCTGATTTAAATAACATTTAGAATTGATGTAAGTTGTAAGTATTTTCAAGTACCTTAATGATGCACTGTCAAATTTAATTTTCACCATTGGCCAGCGGATATAAAAAAATAAAATAAACACAATTTTTCATAAAGTCTCAGCGCAATTTTTATAAAAAAAAACTAATGTCATTCTGATTCAGTATTCTTAAAGATCTGAGGTGTAACATATTTCAAAAGCTTTAACCTAATAATGGTTATTATGGACAATTACAAAGTTTCCAATTAATAGACATTTATTATTTATTTTTAACCCTGGAAATTCTGTGCTGGAAGGTTGTTATTTTTGGAAAAGTTATGACTTTTTAGATTTTATAGCGTGATCGAGAATGACTTTGTGTTTAGTTGTTTGGAAAAAATTCCATTTTTAAGAAAACATCACAAAACAAAAGGTAAGCAATGGCAGTTCAAGACACGAAGTGCCTTTTCTCAGTATATATTTGCTATGCTAAAATTCTAACCTTTATAAAAGTCTAAAAATTGAAAGTGTAAACAAATCAATCTTTTGAAGGTTAAATATATAGAATACGGACATAATTTCATTGACAGTGCCAAAAACTTGCTTACAAGAAAAAATATAAAAAAATTGTTTTAAAGAAGCTTGCAAAGCACGTTTACACCCTTGTGGGTAAAAAGTTATTGGTAACGGTTCCAAATACACGTGCCTGTAATAATTTTACTTTAAGTATCATACATAAGTTTCCTTTATCTCTGCCAAGTGCTATATGAGATTGAGTTCAACCCATATGGTTAGGGTAAATACCTGACAAACTAAAGACGTTTTCCACTTCATAGCCGTGAGAATCCCTAATTTCTAACCCTGTTTGGTTATTAACCCTTTTTAGATTATAATGGATTATTCAGTGATGAAAGATAATAATGCTAGATACGCGATGAATGTTTGAGTTTCGATAAGGGAAAGGGGCGGGCGGTCAGACCGTGATATTGACGAGTTTTTCTATTATTGAAATAGAAACTGAAGGGTTGCAATATTAATAGAGCTTAAAAATGCATATATGTATTTCTGGTAAGATCTCCAGGATTAATTAAACTCGTCAACATCACGCTCTTTTTCAATTATTGAAATTGAAACTGAAGGGTTGCAATATTAATAGGGCTTAAAAAATTTCAGAGATGCATTTCTGGTAAGATATCCAGGAAACATTAGAGGTTGCTCCCAATACGACGTTTTGTTTAGGAACGACAATCGCTCAGAAACATGTCAAAATAGTAGATTGTGAACTATGGCATATTGTCGACCGATGGTGAAGTGTTCCAAGTACATATACTATTTTTTCTGCGATTGAATAAAATTAGTAATATATTGATATTTTTGAAAGAGACGAAACAACAGTAAGATAATTACTTTTCTGTCCAAGGCGAAACGTGTCAAAATATTAAATTGTGTACTTAGGTGGGAAAGTTGCAGATTGTTGACCGATGGTGAAATTTTCCGAGTACACTTTCTATTTTTTCTGCGATCGAATAAAATTAATAATATATTAATATTTTTGAAAGAGACGAAACAACACTAAGATAAAACTGCAGTAAGGGAAATATTTTCCGCTCTAGACCGAAAAAGTAAAATTACCCGGACTGACATTTGCGGATTCCTAGCAACCTTTGACAATATCAGAGTAGTAAGTTTAACACCTGTCAGCGGGCAGAGAATGTTCAAATTTTCAGGCGATCCTAACTAGTGCGGAATATGCTACTTTTCCTAACGCGATTGCTTACCGAACTCCGCTTCGCGTCGTTCAGTAAGCAGTCGAGTGCGGAAAAGACACTTTCCGCAAGTGTTAGGTACAATATTTTTTCTACAAGCGTTTAACCTTGGTACTACACACTCACAAAAACACTCAATGAAAATCCGAAAAAAAAATTAAATCAAAAATACTTATTTACATTCAAAACCAAAAAGCTATCCTGACGGAAGTAAAAAAACAGGTATAATTTTGTTGTTACACTTGACATATTTTTTTATAATAATAGTAGTCGTATGTCTTTTGGTTTCTAGGATATTAAAAAATATATTAAAAACAACTTTTGAAATCTTCACTCATTTATATTATTTTATTTGCATTTTTTCTCTGAAATAATGGAAAGTGATGAAGAAAACTACGCAATTCCCGAATCTATCCTAGCGGAAGCAAAATAAAACAGCTTAGAATTACTGCCGGAAAAACCCCGAACAAGATACGAGAAGGAATTTAATGTGTTCAACCAGTGGTGTGAAAAATAAGTAATTTTGAACTATTTTGAAATAACAAACCTTCTCATCGTTACTTTTAGTCACTGTAAATTTACGTGCCATTCCATTTTTGGAATCAGGAGTAGTAACAATTATAACTTCATGGCTTAATTCAACATTGTCCATTTTCATTACAGAGAGTTCATTAGAACTGCACGCTCCAGCAATTCCCATTATCATTACAACCTTCATCATTAAATAAATATCATCGGGCGCTTCAAACAGGAACACATTGGATTTTTTAGGTTTATACCCGACATTTCTTCTTTTTAAAAATGCTCGAAGTTTAGGATACTTGGAAATATCTATGTTTTCCTCTATGAAAAGGGTGACTTCAACATGGAATATTCACACCATAAGCTTGATGAAGACTTTAATACAGCAGATTTTTCGTGAAAGTACGCCAAAAGCACGGTTTCTGAAACTACAGTAGCAGTCTTTGTTTGGCACCATTTCTTGAAGTATTGATACGTTGCTTCATACCTCTTCCTCGATTTTTCTGGCAGCAGCGACATACAAGCGATATTTGCTGATATCCATTTGGCTATTATACAAATCAATAATTTCAATTTTTCACAATTTTTAATAATAAACTGTCAGCTTGACGTTATTGATAAAATAAGAATGTTTATGACGCTATAGAAACCGGCCAGAGCTGTCTTCATAATTTCATGCGACAAGTATCGAATTAAATTAATAAAAATCCAAGAATAAATTCTGCAGGGAGGAGAAAAAATCTTATATACTCCACGGGATGTAAGTACATTTAATAGTCTCGAACTATATTGTCAGCCCTCGCTATCGCTCGGGCACAAAATCGTCATCGACTAGTAAATGTCGCTTACATCCCTTATAGTATAAATAACTATTTTTATTAGTCTTTCTAAAAAGTTGAACATAAAATACGCATTTTTTGTATTTTGGTAATTTTGGCAAGCTAAATCTAGATCTAAAGTCAAAACTGTGAAAATTTAATCACAGGCGTACCATTTGGGGGAAGGCGGTGGTGGATACAGTTATTTTTTTTCTGAACTTATAAAAAGAGAGCTATATCTCAAAAAAGTACTTGTTGATTTGCTTCGCTCAGATGCACCATTCTTGAAAAAAAATTCTTTAAAAATAACACTGTTTAGCATATACAACATATCATTTTCACTAAATAAAATGTTTTAGCAGCTTTTCTGAAAAATAATGCTACTTTATAAACATATGAACGTTCATAGACGTTGTTGTGTACAAATGATTTTTGGAGTTATGTTCTTTCACACACGCATGACTTATTATTTAAGCAATGAAAATAAATTAGTTTAATACGTAGTTATGTATTGAACTAGGAGAACACTACTTATTTATAACATTATTTTTCAGAAAAGTTGGTAAAAACTTTTTTTTTTCTGTTTCTAGGTTGGTTCTAATAAAAATATGATGTGTATGCTAAACAGTGTTATTTTTAATGACACTTTTTCTCAAAAATGGGGCATATGAGTGATGTAAATCAAGAGTACCTTTTTTTGGTAAAAAGATATAAATTTTCATATTTTCAAAATAAAAATAAAACATTGGCCTAGAAAAAAGTTAGATCCGTTTTTATACTTCTACCCCCGAAATGTTAGGCCTATGATAAATTATGACAGTTTTGACTTTAGATTTAGATTCAGCAGTAGGCATACTACTAAGTGTAATGAAAACATGGTATGTGAATGTCTAGCATAGTATTATTTTTAATAAAATTTTACTCAAAAATGGTGCATATGAGTGATGTAAATCAATTTTATAATTTCAAAAAAAATGATAACATTTGCCCCGAAAACAGTTAGGGCTGTTTTTGTACCTCTATCCCCCAAATATTACGCCTATGATTAAATTATGACAGTTTTGAGCAATTACCAAAAATTCATGTTTTCATGTTTAATATTTTAAGAATAATTTAAAAAAAAACGTACTCATGGGTTCCCTTTTAGAGGTCAGTAGCTACGTTAGGAGGCATTTTTCGATACATATTTATTAAGCAAGTTAGTGTTATTTTCCTATGCAGATTGCACTGTTTAAGTTTAGACATCATTTCGGAACACCCTGTATTATATCGCCACCTTCAATATTCGCATTTTTGGAATTCAGTTCGTGATCAATTGGTGCGGATATGAAGACCTAAAAAGTTACCCTCCACTTGTATATAAGAAAATCTATTAATATATAATTAGCCATAACGATACTGTAATATTTTTAACCTATTCCAATCCGTTTTAGCCCGTTTTGGTGCCTTTGGTTACTTTTCTTCTTGAAGCACATGCCAGTTTCTCTGTACCGGAATATCGTTCGCGAAATAATGCGCTCCTTATTTCGCGAACGATATTCCGATACAGAGAAACTGGCAATGCTTCAAGATGAAAAGTAACCAAAGGCACCAAAACGGGCTAAAACGAATCGGAACAGATTAAAAATATTACAGTATCGTTATGGTTAATTACATATTAATAGATTTTCCTATCTACAAGTGGAGGGTAAATTTTTAGGTCTATCAAAGAGATAACTTCGACGGATTTATTAAATGAACTTTCATTTCTATTCTTTTACAGATTTTTAAAAACCCAAGATAAGAGCAAATGGATTTCTCCCGATAAGCTCCATGAGCTCTACCAAGAAATTATCAAAGATTTCCTGATAGTTTCAATTGAAAATCCCTTCGAACAAGGCGACTAGAACGCTTGGACATCTATTACTGCTGTCACAACTATTCACATCGTTGGGGACGACTTAACTGTAACAACATTTATTGTCGGGAAGTGTGGAATATACACTCCTGACAATAAATTCCGGACAAAGATAATTTAAGTTAATTTTAGTCGTAAATAATTTTTCATGTGTAAACATCTTACGCGGCGGTATGAGGGTAAATCTTGGGAAAATGGTCGGAAGTGTGTAAGGGGATGCGACATTTTAACCCATGCCCAGTGATTAGTGCGTAGCTACTTCAACACTTCCTTGTAAAACCTATTCTTTCTAAAGCCAGAATATAGGCAACCAATTCCAAATAAGTGGTTGCCTATATTCAGGCGTCACGTCCGGTTTTGGTTAAATTTTTAGCAGAGAATGGAGATTTGTCTCGGAATATCCTGAATTAAAGTTTTCAAAAAATACTGAAGGCTTGATCATTATATAGGAAGAAACAAAAGGTACTTTTTTACCCTTAAATACTTAACGCCCTGTAGAAAATGTGAGCGGTAAAATTTAAACTCGTTTTGTTTGGATATGAATTGTGACTTTCTCTTAACAAAATGTTTTTTGATTCACGTCAATATCTGCTTGTTAAAGAAGAAACAAATTTTTAAAGAAAGTGTTGCAGTTTTTCAATTATATTAGCAATGCAGAGCATTACATTATCTTATCGCGCAACCTTTAGTTGCCTAGCAATGTTAAGAGCATTGTTGAGCAAAATGTCACTATACTGCCATTGCAGAATAAATTCTTAAAAAGTTTTTCGTGTTTAAAAATGAGACCAGAACATGTTGCATTAAATGACGATGGCCGCAATAATATACGGTACCTGCGGAATTCTTAGGCAAACCAAAAATTAGTGTACAAGATGCGACCAGCCAAACTGGTGAGTACACGTGACTTGATGGATCAGAGAAATATAACTCCATTACGAGATCGTAGCGTACCTTCTATCGTTATTAGCCGTAGACTTCAAGATGTACCTGGTAACATAGCCTCTGCACGAACCATCACTCGTAGGTTACCAGAAGGGAAACTGATGCCAAGAAGACCAGTTGCATGCCCTCTTTAACTTCTAGCTCACCATATATGGCGATTAAATTTTTCTCATGAACACAGGAACGAGAGCAAAAGAGTGGGCGCGTTTATTATTCACGGATAAATCCCGCTTTTGTCTACGCTCACCTGTACGTGAACGTGTTTGGAGACCAGTTGAATGATTTGCCCAATGGAGGAGGTAGTGTTATGGTGTGGACTGGGGTATCACTACATACTCGTAGGGACCTAGTGATGATAGAGAATGGTTCTTTAATCCCTAACCGTTATATCCAACAATGTTTTGTTGATCACGTAATACCCTTGGCCCAGTGTATCTGACAAGATTTTCTTTTAATGCAAGATAATGCCATGCAGGCCCCACGTTCCACGGGTTGTAACAAAATATTGAGAAGAGGTGAACATTCAGCGGTTGCATTGGCCTTCGCGTACTCTGGATTTATATGCAATTGAAGACGTATGAGATATGCTAGGTAGACGTGTTCGAAATCGACAGGCAGAAACATTGCCATATCTGCGAACCGCCCTCCTTGAAGAAAGGGAAAATATTCCTCAAGAAGCAATTCAAAATTGCACTGAGAGCATGCCAGGTCGTATGTAGTGATAAGAACATGAGGTAGCAATACACGCTATTAATTTTTGGATGTTTGCTTAGGCTGTTCGATAAAATAATGTAATTGTCTGAATTGCTAATAAAATTGAAAAACTGCAACACTTTCTTTAAAAATTTGCATCTTCTCTTAAAAAGCAGATCAAAACGCATTTTGTTAGGAGAAGGTAGTGCTTCATATCAAAACATAATGGACCTAAACTTTACCGCTCAAATTTTCTACAGGGCGTTAAGTATTTAAGAGTAAAAAGACTTTTGTTTCTTCCTGAATAATGATCAAGCAATCAATATTTTTTGAGAACTTAATTTCATAATAATATTCCGAGACAAATGTCCATACTCTGGTAAAAATTTGACCAAAATCGGAAAACAATTAAAAAAGTTATGGGCGACTAAAATTACCTTAATTATCTTTGTCCGGAATTTATGGTCGGGAGGTGTATTATGAATAAGTGGTCCACCATATTATTTCATTGATTTTAGGCAGACATATTATGATCTAATACGATTTTAAACTAGCGAACAGTATAAATGGTTGAAGAACCTCATTAGAAATCAGTGATCCATTATTCGTATAGCAGTATAAATCAGATGCACCGGATTCCTCGAAAAAATATCGAACGGAACAATTATTAAGCGAGAAGAAAAATATCCATAAACCAATTTGCAAATCAGATTATAAATTCAACGCTAATAAGCATAAATTGCAGGTAACTGTTATTAAATAAGGCCATAAGGAATATTGTAATCAATATGGTCATTCTATCTCCTTCTGTCTTGCGTAATCGACTATCTTTCGTCCATGTCTTTCACTTCCTTTGCTCTGTGGGAAAATAAAGCAGGTGTTGTTCTTGCCCCATCTTAAGGTGTTCAGAAATTTTCTGTATCCTTGACTTTTAAGTAACATTTTTTGGCATCTCAATTTATTGCGTCAATTTGGTATATAATGATGCGCTATTTCAACATACGAAAATTAGAATAATATGCCAATCGTTGCCATTCTAATTAGATTCTGTGGCAGGAAGTCAGAAGGTGATAGCTGCTATTTTGTTACGTGACAAGAGGAAACAGAACAGACACATTCCCGGGTATACTTTTGTCTTTTAAATTAAAATGTTTATTTACATATTTTGTAGAGCATAATACATGGTGGTAAATTGGTGAAAAGGGCACTAGGTCCAGACGAAGTCCATGGAGAAATATTCAAACTGCTTGATCCCACCAAAGAACTGATCGTTGCTTCTCAATTTTATATAACAGCATTCTCATACTCTTTTAGAACTAAAGTGCTGTTCACTTGAAACGCATATGAAAAGAGTTTAGCTTTCAACGTGCCTTTTTTATGGCAGTGGCACACACACTAAAGGAAGATCCTATGGCGCTCGACGAGCGGTGTGTGTGCAAAGATGTTGATTGACATGGTTCTTGAATAGTTGTAGGTTGTAATTAGGGGGAAACAGATATCCTGGGAGTGAGTTCCACAGTGATGCAGTGCGCTAGACACAGGAGTTCTTGTAAGGCGATGTTCTAGGTGTTTCCCGTTGTACGACGAACTGGTGCGCTCTTGCTCTCTGTCGTGACTGTCTGACAGGCGTTGCCAGGGGCGGGATGAAGCGGGCCAAATCCTGCCAACATCTGCCGTCAAAGTATCTGTAAAATAGAGACATCTCGGCCACATGTCTGCGATGTTCCAGACTCTCCAGATTCCGGCTCAACTCTGGGTCGCCACCGAGACGCACAGCTCTCTTCTGAATGGAATCCAGCACCTTTAGGGGGTGTTTTGGTGCGGCACCCCAGATGTGTGAGCAATATTCTAAGCTCGGTCTTATTTCCGCTTTGTAGAGCAAGAGCAACTGCTGTGGTGTATACAGTTTTTTGTTGTGAAATAGCGCACCAAGCTTCTGGGAGACAGGAAGACTGATTTTGCGATGTTAGGAACGTGGTCATGCCAGGTCATATTGCTGTTGATCGAGACACCCAGTAGTCCGATTTGCGAGGATGAAGGAATGGTCGATCCTGCCATAATGATGTCAGGGCCCGCCGTATTGGCCCTCCTGATAAACGTAGCTGCTTGGGTCTTTGTTGCATTGAACTGGACCAAATTTCTGTCACCACAAGTTTGAATTTTCTCCAGGTCTTGATTAATTGCTGTAATCTGCTCCTGTCTGCGGTGCATGGTAAGTATCAGTCGCTGGTAAAGGTTTTTCAGATCTAAATTGGTAAACAAGGTACTGTCATCTGCAAAACTATAAACAGGATTATTCGTTTCGGTCAGCAGGTCATTAATATAGGTGGGGAACAGAGTTGGTGAAAGTATTGCGCCCTGAGGCACGGCCGCGTTAATGGTGAATGTGTCCATCAACTGCAGCGTTCAGAGATCGGTTCTTAAGGAAGCTGGCAAGCTAGCCGCGGAGAGAGGCTCGCAGTCCGAAGGATGGCAGTTTGTTGAGCAATCCGTCATGCCAAGCTCTGTCGAATGCCTTCGAAATATCCAACGCAATCGCTCGAGACTCTCCGTAGTTCTCAATTGCCCTACTCCATATATGAGTGACATATGCCAATATATATCCGGTCGATCTCTCTTTGCGAAAGCCGTATTAATTATCGATGATTATTCTGTTGTTCTCGAGGTACTTGAGTAGTTGCTGATTGACTACACGTTGCATGACTTTGGAGATTATGGGAAGCAAGGCAATTGGGCTATATTTTGAAGGCGTGGTTTTCTTGCCTTTTTTGGAACCGGTTGCACTCGTGCGACTTTCCAAGAAGATGGGCATATACATTTTCCGTAAGACAGAGAAAGGAATCTGGAAAAAACGGGTGTTAGTTCGTTGGCGCAGTTCTTTAACACAATGGCAGGTAGTTCGTCCAATCCTTATGCCTGTTTTACGACTATCACGGTGATGAAACTTGACTTCTGCCATTTTAGTGTTGATGTTCGATATGGTGGGGAGAGCCTTGCCTTGGGGGACATCTAAAGTAGAGTGCTATGAAAACATTTTGGCGAGTCGCTGTAGTCGCCTTGATACCACGTTCGTCTGTCAAAGGTGGGAGAGACGTTTTTGTAAAGTTATTACTTACTGCCTTTGCTATCGACCAGAAATTCCTGGAGCCACTGGGGCATTTCACGATAAAAGTTTACTTTATATTTATTCATTAGACTGAAACTTTTAAGTAAGTGTTACTTTAAAAAAATGACTAATATCCCCTTCGCAAACATATAAGCCAACTCAAAAATACAAGTCAAGGTAGTTATTATTTTATTTAATTACAACTACATCTTTCTTGATTTCAATGATGAAAAATTTGTCTAGAATGTTCTTAAAGTCGGTTTTGTCAATTCGTATCCCTTCTGGGGACAACTAAGTACTTGTACATCAAGATCAACCCTAAGCTATGGATACTCTCAAATATAAAATTATTAGTTTTAACTTACTTAACGATATCTCAAAGCGTTAATAATATCAAAATGGAAATGCGAACATTGAGAAATATCCTTTTATCTGACTGACTCATTGCCCAGCTGTTATCTCTCATTATGACAATTATTACCTGTGGGGACTTATAAATTCAAAAGATCATCGTGGAAATTCATTCTTATAAGATTCTCACCCTGTTTTGAACGCAATCAATCCACGTGAGCATATTATGGTTGCATGTGAAAATGTTCGCTTGCGGTAAGACATAGAAGCCAGGTACACGGCGTGCCATACTTGCCATGCCGTAGATACGCCTCTGGCGCCTTTTTTTAAAACAATAACAACAATATAAAACATAATTAACATGAAGTGCACGTGATTCTAGCAATAAATGTTACGCAAAAAAACAACAATACTTTCAGCCAAAAGTGGATTAGCTTTATCAATAAACCGATCTGATGATGACCTGTTAAAACCAACAATGGATAAATTATAATACCTAATTCGCTAAGGCTAATGTTTACGACTAATAAATTAATTAAAACATTCCACGCCTTTAATAGTTGCGATATCGTGGGTTTGTTAACAGATATTTCGATTTTCGATTAGATTTAGACAAGGCCGATACTGATTCTTCTTGGAAAATATCATTATTACTAATAAATTAAAATAATAGCGCTGTAAAGCGTTTTGCGTAACCTTTAAAAAATCCGAGGTTTGATGCAAATTATCGTTGTTTTTGTTATTAGTAATCTTTTTATATTATTCTGGCCTGGCTGATTTAGGAATAAATTGAATTAAATTAATTTGAAGTCAAAGACAAAAAGTTTTATCAATTAATGTTCTGTTGTTAAATAATATTTAATAACGGAACAAATTTTATTTAATCCGAAAAGGCCAATGTATAAAACTAGTCTAGAATTTAATTATTCTTATTGTATACATACATATTAAGGGTTAATTACTGAAATTGTAAATGTTAAAAATTTAGAAATTCTTCAATTGAATCCATACACATACGTAGTTTTCTGTTTTCACTTTTTCTTTTATGGTTGTTGTCTGGATTCACTTTCCTCAGCAGCAGATATTTTTTAAATTTTAAAGGGAGGTAATAAGGGTCATCTCTGGATTTAGTTATCGGGTTGACTGTGTGGATGCTTTTATGAATCTGAGCATGTTGTCCCTGCATTAATCTGGTGACTGTTAGATAAAATAGGTGTCACATACAAATATGTCAGAAGAAGATTTTGTAATGTGCTTCCTGTTGCAGCGAGGGAGTTGTCAATAATGTACTGACAAAAAAAAAATGCTTTATACGCAATTAAAAACTCGCTTTTGTAAACACAATTGTGTAAGAACCTTAAGAAAATGAGAAAAAAATCATAGTTACTCTAGCTAGGAAATGCCCTAATATCACACACGTGTTGGAAAGTGATTTCAACAGTAGAACAGTACTCTATTTAAATAGTTGGCGGTGTATGTCAATTTGAGAGCATATTTGATTTGACATTTTGACTTGACAGATGTGGATGATGAGTCAACACGTATTGAAAAGTGACTTTCAACACGCGTGTTATATTAATAGTCGTTTGCTAAGAATCTTAAGAGTTCTTTTTGTGCCATTTCTATAGGTGGTCGTAGGAAAAATAGTGTACATTACCGTTTTCAACCTTGGAGGATTTCAGCACTCGGCTAACGCCTCGTTCTAAATATCCTCATCGTATGAAAAAATGGCACTTTCAATACTTGTTATGTAATATATTATTATTTACCTACCTACTGTGCCTAGCCAGATAAAATTATTATATTTTTTTATCGTAGAAAATTACGTATTTAAATGATATGGCACACAAAAAACTTGAAAAAAAAAATAGATAGAAATTGAGCCCCCTTACCCCAAATGCACCGTCATTGTTTAAATATTGAAAATTTTTAGTTCAAAATTCGAATAAAGTGTGGCAAACTTATTTGGAACAGCGACGTCTGAGAAGCAAAGAGAGGAAAAATGACTTGCAGCCAATCGCCTTGATGCACTTTGTCACGAGGACGAGGGGAACTTGACGCACTTGTTGCCGGATGTATCGGGCAAATAGATATAAATGTCGCAAATTTATTTAAATTGATAATGTGTAAAATAGATTATGAATTAAAGTTGAAGTAATAGTAAAGTTCCAGTTTGGATATTACTTTTTATTTTCAATGAGTTAGTGAGTATATTAAATTATGTGTTTATCTAAATAAAAGGTATAAATATTAGTTCTCAAAAAACTACTCGACAACATCGCCAATTTTTTGCCCGCATTCTTTCCGCTGTTCCAGTTATTCTTGCCACACTTTAAGTATTAGATGTATCAAGTACTCTGTAAAAATGCTGCATCGTAACATCAGGATACCGTGTATGCAGAAATATAGCGATATTTCCAATGAATAATTTTATTCATTGGATATTTCACTATACTAGCAAATTGATCTTTTGAACCAGTTGTTCTTGCCGGCAACTAATTCCTTCCAAATTTTCATAATATCTCAACAAACAGAGTAGTAAAAGATCACACCACCGGTATTATTGCATAAAATCAGCAAAGTTTTGAATGTGTTATATTATAAACAACATCATGCTTGCTTTTCATGTATCAACATAATAATGGTTTAATTATTAAAATTCGACGGCAGATAAAGATTGCAAGCCATAAAATAAAAGACAGAAAGTTTAAGACACTTTTAATGTGTCTCTAGATAAGCACCGAGTACACGACGTCCTACTATCGGAAATCGAAAGCATATTAACGTTATTCACAGACTTACAAGCGCCACTAGGCTCAAATAATAATTATTGTTATTGGTTAACCTTAAATCGTCAGACTAATTAGTATTTAGACTGATTACGCGATAAATTAATTTTCAAAAATTAAAGCAATTTATGTTGGTTTAATTTCAATTAGATTGCTACTGAAAACGTAGAAAACTAAGGGCTAGCTAACCATTGCACTATTGGAAACTCAAACCAAAACATGTTGCATCTTTCTATCGCATCAAAATTTGGTGTATAATCAACCAATAAGGAACGGGTATTTCCGTCTACTGTCAGTGGGCTCGTAGATAGTGTTTATATGGCCGGATATGAACATTATAACTTTGGGCTATATTTAGCACTTGTATAAAATACTATATCTCCAACTGTTAAATAATTTACTTATTACAGCTTCGTTTGCAACTAACTAACTGTGAACATTACTCACTCTCGCGAGTAATAATCCATTCCACGTGGGAATGAGTCTGAGGCCGATGCTTCCAATGGAAGCGGCCCTAGGTGGTAGATGCATACGCCTACTCGCATAATCCGGTGAAAGACCACCCCACCAGAACTAGGTAGCGCTAAGTAGGTTTTCCCAAATCACGTTCCGCTTCCGCGCTGGTGGTCCCGGGATCCACAGTAGGAATATATGGACATGATAGTGCTTCCAGGATCAAAATATTCCGGAGGAAAACTCCCCGGCCATTTGGATCTCCGGGCGCTGTGTGGCCCTGGGAGCCCTTCATTCCGCATTTCACAGACAGCAAAGATACCGAACCAATTTAGAATAGATTTCTGCAACATAAGAGGCCTAAATACAAACATAAATTCGGTACACCAACATCTACAAGCAAATAGACCACACATCTAGCCCTTACAGAAACACAAGTATGTTCTACAGTAAACTACCCCTATCCTGGTTAAGACTTACATACCCGATTTAGACATAAGTTGGGAATATGCCTCTATCATGTCACCGCGAGGAAACACTCGAACCGAACAACCTTGACGTCAGGTGGCTCAAGTTCACCGCCAGGGGATTAACCAAGTTTATATGTTGTCTCTATCGCCCTCCGAGCGATAGAGCCTACCAAAGATTTTTCCAACACTAGCTACCACTTTTGACTCAATACAGGTCGATCACCCAGTTCAGAAATAATTGTTCTGGGAGACTTCAATGCCCACAACACCAACTGGCTCAAACATCACAACAAGACCGACAACGAAGGTAGAGAAGCTGAAGCATTTCCCATCAGCTACGGGCTTACTCAACTTGTAGACGAACCAACTCGAATCTCAGAGAGGAGCGAATTCGCCGCCCTCCTGGACCTTTTTCTGACCACCAATCCTGACCAGTACATGGTTACAGTTGGTCCGCCATTAGGTACTTCCGACCACAAAACTTATTAAAACGGTTTGTGAATTGCCACTCATACAGAAGGATCCCCCATTGCCTCGCAAAATCTGGCATTACAATTCTGCAAACTGGGACGATCTAAGGGAGTTATACCTAGATTTTCCTTGCCTCGATGTCTGCTTTGACACTGACGACCCGTCAGTCTGCCGCGAAGAGATCACGCAAGTAATCTCCTCAGGAATGGAAGCATACGTCCCAAATTCCATCAAGTTACCATCAAAAGGAAAGCCCTGGTTCGACAGAAGATGCGAAAGAGCTGTAGGTAGGAAACAGCAAGCCTACAAGTACTGGCAGCAAAATCAGACCGCTGAAAATCGGAATTATTTTGTCGAAGCGAGAAACGAGTGCAAGCGTGTGATCGACGAAACTAAGGACAAACACAATCAAAGGATCAGGAATAAATTTTTGCAATGCCCCAGTGGTTACAGGAATTTCTGGTCGGTAGCAAAGGCAGTAAGTAACAATTTTACAAAAACGTCTCTCCCACCTTTGGCATCACGGCGACTACAGCCAAGGAAAAAGCAAACATGCTCGCCAAAATGTTTTCATCGCACTCTACATTAGACGTCCCCCCCCCCACCATATCGAACATCAAGACTACCATGGCTGAGGTCAAGTTTCCTCACCGTGATATTCGCAAAATCCTTAAAGAACTAGATACGCAAAAGGCATCAGGACCGGACGGAATGCCTGCCATCGTGCTAAAGAACTGCGCCAACGAACTAACACTCATTTTTTCCAGGCTTTTTTCTCTGTCTCAACAAACTGTCGTCCTTTGGACTGCGAGCTGCTCTCTGCAGCTGGCTTGCCAGTTTCCTTAAGAACCGATCTCTGCACGTTGCAGTTGATGGACGCATCTCAGACACATTCACCATCAAAGCGGGCGTGCCTCAGGGCGCAATACTTTTACCACCTCTGTTTCTCATCTATATTAATGACCTGCTGATCGAAGCGAATAATCCTGTTTACAGTTTCGCAGATGACAGTACCTTTGTCTCCCACTTTAGATCAGAAAAACCCTTACCAGCGACTGAGACTAATCACCGCAGACAAGAGCAGATTACAGCAATTAATCAAGACCTGGAGAAAGTTCAAACTTGGGGCGACCGAAATTTGGTCCAGTTCAATGCAGCAAAGACCCAAGCAGCAACGTTTACCAAGAGAGCCAATACAGCGGGCCCTGACATCATTATGGCAGGATCGACCATTCCTTCATCCTCGTCAACCGGACTGCAGGGTGTCTCGGTCAATAGCAATATGTCCTGACATGACCATGTTGCTAACATCGCAAAATCAGCCTCCCAGAAGCTTGGTGCGCTATTTCGCAACAAAAAACTCTATACAACGCAGCTGTTGCTCTTGCTCTGCAAAGCGCAAATAAGACCGTGCTTAGAATATTGTTCACATATCTGGGGTGCCGCACCAAAGCACACCCTAAAGCTGCTGGATCCCATTTAGAAGAGAGCTGTGCGTCTCGTCGGCGACCTGGAGTTGACCCGGAATCTGGATAGTCTGGAACACCGCAGACATGTGGCCGAGATGTCTCTGTTTTACAGATACTTTCACGGCAGATGTTCCCAGGATTTGGCTTGCCTCATCCCTCCCATAGCAACTCCTGTCAGACAGTCACGACAGACGGCAAGAGCGCACCAGTTCGTCATGCAACTGGAAACGCCTAGAACATCGCTTTACAAGAACTCCTTTGTCTGGCGCACTGCATCACTGTGGAACTGACTCCCAGGACATCTGTTTCCCACTAATTACAACCTACAACTATTCAAGAACCGTGTCAATCAACATCTTCGCACACACACCGCTCGTCGAGCGCCATAGGATCTCCCTTTAGTGTGTATGCCACTGCCATAAAAAAAATCAAAAACTATTAAATTTAGATATAGGGCATAGGACATATAAAAGAAAAGTGATATATACTTAGCATTTCATGAATAATTCAAAACTGTCATAATGTAGAGGGTATTCCATCTAAAAAAAATTAAGTTTATATCAGCCCACCGTTTTCAGGACACTACATAATATAAATGTCTCAAAGAAAAAAGTTACGTTAAAAATCAAAATTCACGCGTCAGAACGATTTTCCAGAAAACTGCCCGTTTTATTAAAATATAGAATTTATTCGTTGCATTATATTCGCGGTAAGAATAATGGTAAATTATTTCCCGATTTCCCCATTATGCTTCAAACATCGATATTTAAGACGAAATAATATATTTTTTTCTACTACCGTGCGTAAAATACTCACTTTACGCACTCTTTAAGATTCGTAAAATATACCTTTTTCTATGCAGTGCGTAAAATAAACTTCTTTACGCACTAGTACGTAAAGTAAATCTGACGTATTATTTGACATTTAGTGCAGTGCCTATAATAATTTATTTTACACACTAGTGAATAAAGTAATTTTTGTTACACACTAGTGCGTAAAGTAATTTAATATTTTTACTTTTTTATATTTTTCGGTAGTAGAAAAATTTTTGTATGCTACTCATGTATTGTGTAAAGTACCCTTTTTTATTCATGGGATTGTCGCATTCGCGTACGGCTCATGCGACAATATTCTCATTCATAAAAAAGAGTCACTTTACACACTTGTTGCATAAATAACTTTTTAGTTCTTACAATAAGATGCTTGAACCGTGTGAAAAGTATATTTTAACGCGTTTTGTGAAAAGTTGTATGTGATTGTTCAATACTATTCACATAGCGTGCGAAAAAAATATTATAAATGTACATTTTAATGTTAAATGAAAAAATGGTAAAATACGACGCAAAATATTATAGCTGCAGTGGTAGAAAAAGTATAATGTTGCAACGTGTGTGAAAACCTATTTTCACACTCGCGTGAAAAGTGCAGCTTGGTTAGCTTGGTTGGAAAATACCCTATATCACACAGGTGTGATATTAATCGTTGGGGCTTTTTGCGTTTTCTGCCATTTTCATAGGTAGTCTTAGGAAAAATAGTGTACAAAGTCACACTCGTGTGAAAAATGCAGCTTTCAGCACTTTCAGCACTTGTTGCTACATTTTTCTACAAGCACTTATGAAAAAAGGATAGTCCGCTTGGTTGGAAAGTACCCTATATCACACAGGTGCGATATTAATCGTTGGTGCTCTTTGCGTTTTCTGCCATTTTCATAGGTAGTCTTGGGAAAAATAGTGTACAAGGTCACACTCGTGTGAAAAATGCAGCTTTCAGCACTTGTTGCTACATTTTTCTACAAGTACTTATGAAAAAAAGGAGAGTTAACTTGGTTGGAAAGTACCCTATATCACACAGGTGTGATATTAATCGTTGGGGTTTTTTGCTTTTTCTGTCATTTTCATAGGTAGTCTTAGGAAAAATAGTGTACAAAGTCAAACCAGTACTTCCAACACTTGCTATGTAATATACATTATCTAACGTTACTCATAACTTATGATGTTTTGTAGTGCGTTGATGTCTTGACAAATTTATAATAATGAAAAATGAAACGCTGCTTCATGTGGCATAAGTATCAATTTTCTTTGAAATTGTAACTAAATGGCCTATACTTATAACTTAAAATATTTCCTGTCGTGCAAGGAAATTAGTTTATTTTCGTCCTCGCAACAGTAGTGATAGCGAACATCGGCTGTTAAATAGTTTGTTTAATAAATACAAACGAAGCGTGCAACTGATTGCTTTATTATATCCACGCACGCTATTTTAGAGATAACAGAGCTGTACCAATATGTTTAGTCTCATTTTAATGAACTCTAGCGATACAGAATATTTCTGACAGCCTGTATTAGGTAATATATTAATCAGTTCGATCATCGCGAAACAAGTAAAATAAAAATTGTAATTATTATTAAAATATGTAATATGACTAACCCAAACTAACCCAAAACTTGGGTTCTAAAGCTCTTAGAGCACCAGAGCAGAACTTAATGATGAAGTTCAACGTTGTATCGTAGCATCAGTACAGGGAAAAACACAATTTTATTCGATAAACTGCGAGAATGTTAAAAAAGTTAGACATCAGATTTAATAATCAGTCCCGAAGGACCAACATTCAGAGTGTGTGACAAAAATTATCGATTTCATTGGACATAAAAAAAAATGAGGCAGCAATTGACCCTTCTCCGATTAAAGATGATTAGAATTGCACTTGTATTATGCGTAACATAATGCTCCTACTATCATAAATATTAGGTATGCCTCTATTATTAAATGGTTGTAGATAAACGAAGTTCAATATGCTTAACATAATTAAATTACCTACTTAAATGTAATTATAGGTAGGTAGAGTAGGCGATCCATATTCGACCCACGTTCTCAAAATATTGATAAGTAAAACAAAAAAATAAAACTATTAACTATTATAATAATATTAACACAAGATTATTCCTTAAAGGGGAGTATCTGTAATTTGAAAAATACGGAAATACTTAGACAATGTAAGTATTACTTTATTTTTAGTAAATCACATGTAGAAATGTCCGTAATAACGTCACAGCGTTTGTTTAAATCCATGTTTTGGAGCTCACTATTTGGTGCTAACGCCATGTTTTTTTTTTATGGCAGTGGCACACACACTAAAGGGAGACCCTATGGCGCTCGACGAGCGGTGTGTGTGCGAAGATGTTGATTGACACGGCTCTTGAATATTTGTAAGTTGTAAGTAGTGGGAAACAGATGTCCTGGGAGTGAGTTCCACAGTGATGCAGTGCGCCAGACAAAGGAGTTCTTGTAAAGCGATGTTCTAGGTGTAAAGTTCTATTAATCTATTCATGTTCATTCTTTCATTCTCACATGATATTTCCAAGAAATCATTTTTATACAGTGTTGGCAAAGATTAGAGAATGATATTTCACATTCTGTAATCATCGCTATAATATAGGTATAAATACGAATCATGCATTTATGGACAACATCACTAGGGAATGTCAAATTATGCCGCCCAGACGAATCATTCTATGCAATGTCGATAACAATGGCGTAAGAAAAAACCGATACTCGCCCACATTAACAAACTTAAGAATGACTTTATTGTTTACCATGCAACCTCCTAACAAAGGCGCGTTTCGGGAACGTGCTCGCAGCTTTTGTTGGCTTTCCCACGGTCTTGGCAGCAAAGTGTCACAGATATACAAACGCCCGATTGTATTGTCAAAACGTTTTTGAAGTAGGAACTCGCTAAGGAATTTCTTGTGTAAATAATTTACAGCATGTTGGCCCAAAGCAAGGAATTCAGTAAAGTTTAAAGTTTGCTAAATGCTCCGTTACCTTTCTTCAAACTTTTTGCTTTTGCTGTTTAGTTAAAATAAAGGTTCTCTATATAGGCTCTTTAAAGTAAAGCAACGATACATGACGCTTAGTTTATTTTAGGAATTCCTACGCTCTCGTTTGCTTGCATGATTTTTGATAAATCAGGATATTTTAAGGAATTCAGTTGGAAAGGGTACTTACTGATTATTGCAATGGAAATGTAGGTTTTTGGGTCCTTGAAATAGAAAACAATTAAATTAATTAGGTAAGAAATATAAAAATGTTTGAGCGGAGGTAATGCAAACATCTACTGCATAGCTAAATTGTAGCGGGCCCGCGAACCACGTGTTTAAAAGGGCTCTCGTCCCCCCTTGCGAAATGCTAAATAGATCAGCCACTCTTTTGTAAGTGAGAATTTATCTATACAGTGCTCGCCATAAGTGTTGACCCATATGGTTTTTTTTGTTATTGCACTGGAAAATTTTTGAAGATTTTGGATAGCCCTTGTAACTAACCATGATAAAATTACTAAAATCATATTTTAAAAATAAAAGGTCATTAACCACATGGGATTCTTCATACATAAAATAAAGAGTTAAAGAAATGGACCCTTTGGACGATTTTCTGATTTCTAAGTAAATAATAAATAATTTTTTTATAGACATTTTCTATGATTCTTAAGTGGCCTAGATATTGATTTAATCTTAATTCGTTGCTAAAACTGTTAGAGTTGTTATTATTTTTTTATATCAAAATTATGTTTAAACAACTTAATTTACATCCAGTCTTCTAAAGATTCGAACAGATTTTTAACATCAACTATTACAGAACTTGTTTTCCTGGAATCTTTCAAGAAAATATTTGCTTGAAAAATATGTGAAGTATCCTATTTGGTTAACGACCTTCCTTTGAAATATCATTTTAGTAATTTAATCATGGTTCTTCCAAAAATTCGGAAACACGAAGGATTTCGAATATCGAGAGATCACGATAAAGCTCGATATATGGACGTAAAAACTCGGTAGAAACACATTTTATTAAATAAAGCCACTTTTGGATTACTTTTTTAAAAATATATCGAATTTGACAGATCCTAAAGTACTTACTTTACTTTACTTTTTCGAGTCCGAACATCTCAAAGCTTTTCCGCCTAGTATCGGGCTACGTCAAGTCCTCTTTTATTTGCTTTCCAGAGGTCGTCGAGGGTACACGTTGCTGGGCATTGTTGTCATACTAAAAGATGGTCCATGGTGTGCCCCACTTGATTTTATTAACTTTCACAGGTGCAACTCCCGTTCTTATTCTATTCAATGTTTTCCAGGTTGACCAGTCCTGTTCATGTCCTGATGGAGAGTTTTCGCAAATCGGGAAATGTTGTGGTGGGTCCAGACTCACGCATCCAAGAAAACTTTTTCTGGATTTCAGTCTGTTTTTTATAGTGCTCCTGTCCATATAGCATGTGGCATTCATCAAAGACTTGCTTAAAGCGTTCGACGTGTTCAGCTACCGCTCTGCGATTGAATGGCGTTTCAAATCCAGCAGCTCTGTAGAGCTGATTTAGTGGCCTTGCTCTCATGCATCCCGATGTAATTCTGCATGTTTCGTTAAAGGCTCTATCCGTTGAGCGACTCCACACCGGACATGCATATTCCCCGCTGAGAAGCATAGCGCTCGTGCTGTTGTTCTGACAACGTCTGGGTTTGCGCCCCATTTACTGCTTGCAAGTTTGCGCAGTAAGTTATTTCTTGCGTCAACTTTCTGTCTTCTTTTGCAGCATTGGTGTTTATAAGACAGGGTCCTATCCAGGGTTACGCCAAGATACTTAGGGGTCTCTGTGTATTCAAATTCGTTTCCTTCCCAAACAACCCTTAGTTTCTTTTTCGCTTTATGCGTATTAAGATGAAAAGAGCTTATTTGCGTTTTGTTGGGATTTGGCTTTAGGGCATTGAGCCTGTAGTATTTGGACATTGTTATGAGAGTCTCCTCCAACTTGTTCTCGATGACCATGAAGTATTTATCTTGGATTGCAATGGCCAGATCATCAGCATATAGAAAGTGCCTAGCGTCCTTTGTTATTGGCTGGTCGTTGGTGTATATATTGAATAAAATAGGCGCCAAAACACTTCCTTGTGGGAGACCATTAGACTGGTTCCTTCATCGGTTCTTTTTCCCCTGCAATGTGACAAAAAATCTCCTGTTCTGGATTACTTGTGTTAGGTGAAAATCTTTTGTGATATTGTAGACCTTATGTAGGAGTTTCCTGTGGTTTACGATATCATAGGCTGCCGTAAGGTCTATGAGCGCCATGCCAGTGGTAAGTCCCTTCTCAAAGCCTTCCTCTATGTACTCTGTAAGATTAAGCACCTGGCTTATGCACGACCTTCCCGGTCTAAACCCGGCTTGTTCGGGTCGTCTAGGTGATCTTGCATTCGCCAGAGGATCAATCTCTCATAAAGTTTAAACAGATGGCACAGCAGTGAAATAGGGCGGTAGCTGTTAGAGCATTCAGGGTTAAAGAGAAGAACAACCTTAGCTTTGCGCCACAATTTGGGAATTTTGAGAGTAGATCGGCAGTGGTTCATTAGCTCAAGAAGCCACCTCTTTGTTGTTGGTCCAAAATGTTTTATCTGCTCAGTCATGAGGTCGTCTACGCCTAGTGATTTTCCATTTTTCATTGAGTTCATTGCTGTGTTCAGTTCTTTGACATTAAAAGGCCCCTCCGTAAGATTGGCCTCCCTGCGGTTCCCTGTTAATTTCTTGCTTTTGACCCTGTGTGAAGTTCTTCCATTTTTAATCAGCTGGTGTGCCACCTGGTTTGCGCTTACATTGCTATGCTGGATAGGTTGTTTCGGGTCGCCACTAAGTTTCTTGATGATGTTTCATACCATCTTGGAACTATGTGTCATATCCATTTTCTCCAAAGTTTTCACCCATTTGCGTTGTCGGGCTACACTCATTTCCTGGAGCAGCGCTGAACCGCACTCTATTGTTTCTTCACCGAATGGGTCCATCTCAAAGAGCTCATAGTATCTAGCCATGAGTGATTTTGTATCGCGTTTTCATTCTAGCTTTACTAGTAGTAAAGTAAGAGACAACTTTGTCACATTGCATTTCGCGACTTTTCATAAGCAGAGATTTTCGCCTTTGAAACTTTTATCCACATGCAATAACTATCAAAATTCCTATATCGATCCAACTTTATGGCCAGCAATTATAATATAATACCTTGTGACTAAAGTGCGGTAACGTAACCGTGGTAATGGTAATTTTAATAATTTTACCGGCAAATTCTTTTAACGATAATGTTAAAAAACCTTTAAACTTTTAAACTGAAACATTTGCATAAATTCATAAAAGTGAACTTGATTATGTGATGCAGATTTCTACTAATTTCACTCAAAGCGACTGAAAAAATGGAATTTTGTAATTATTTCTAGATTTAATTGAATGAAATAAAGAAAAACTTAACTATACTATTTCAAGACCAAGCTGATAACAAAATTGACTAAGTATCTAGATCGATTGGTCTTTGGTACATGCTTAAAGTTTATTTCAATGCTGGCTGAACTTTTTAAAAAATTTAACACTTAATTATGTTTCTGTTTTACTTTTGTCTAATTCGACATATTTTTTTTAATTTTAAAAAATGTTTATTTTTATTATTTGTTTAAGTATTGTTACATGACATAAAAATAGATTGCCTAAGTAAAAATTACATAATTACCCTGGCAATACTTATAGATAAAATTAATGTTCTTAAACATAATAAAAAAAAACATAACATTTTTCAGAGTTTAAATTTAACGAAATTATTCAGAATTGCTCACAGGAATTTGATATAAAATATATAAAAGGAATATTTTGGGTAAAACTCTGAAATAAATTTTATTATATTATCATCCAAAATCCATGTATTATTTGTTTTCTAACCGAAACTACCCGCGTGGGGTTGCTAGTCCCTCATCGGGCGCCTCCCCAGGTGGCGGATAGGGGAATGCCTGCCAAATATGGGTGGTGCCGGGGAAATCAAATACCCGGGGTGGACCAAAACTAGCAGCAGCGTCTGACCCAGAGTGGGCGGCTGCAAACAGCGTCTGACCCAGATTGGAGATTGGGTGGCTTAAATCTACAACTCACCAACCCGTCTAGCCAGCGTGGTGTTTTACGGCTAAATACCCCCCTAAAGAACATGTCGAGATATACCCCAGGTGGGTAGAAGAAATCCGGAATCCCACATCGGATACCCGATCAGCCTCGCGGATTCTGGGGGAGGCAAAAGCTCGGCAAAGACAAATCTGAGACAACGAAAACAGAAAGAGAAAAAATACAACAGAATACACATAGCGACATATAACATCAGATCCATGGCTCAGAATGAAAAACTGTATGAGCTCGAAGAAGGATTAAGTAAAATCAAATGGGACATCGTGGACTATCAGAAGTTAAAATAAGAGGAGAAACGTGTGTAGAACTAGATTCAGGAAACCACCTCTAATACAAAGAAAAAGAGAATGAAACATACGGAGGAATCGGGTTCCCAATCAAAAAGGACATTAAACAAAACGTAGTAAAGTATAAGAGCATATCCGACAGAGTAGGATGTATAATAATAGAAATTAACAGGAAAACAAGAATAAAACTAATTTAAGTATGTGCCCCAACAACCACACATGAGGAAGAGGAAGTCGACCAATTCTACGAGGACAAAAATATAAAACCAACAGTTATTATGGGAGACTTCAACGCAAAAATCGGAAAGAAAACGAAGAATCAGAGAATAAAATAGGAGATCATGGACTTGGAGCGAGAAATCTTAGACGTGAAAAACTAATGGACTATTTAGAACAACAAAACCTTCATGCAATAAATACATATTTTAATAAAGGACCAAATCGAAAATGGACATGGATTTCCCCAAGTGGAGAGACAAAAAATTAAATAGACTACTTCTTTTGCCAAAACAAAGAAATCTTTGAAGACGTAACTGCACTTAATAAATTCTCAACCGGTAGCGACCACCGCATACTAAGAGCCAAAATAGCAACAAACAAACTTGAGAAAAAGAAAACAATAAAAAAAACAACGGCAATCGACCACAACAAAATAAGACAAAACGCGGATGATTTTAGACGGATTCTAAGAAATAACCATAAACATCTATCAGAAACGGAAGAGCTAGATATTAATAAAATCAATAAAGAAATAAAAGAAAAACTCTTAGAAGCAGGAATGAAAAGTGCCAAAAAAAACGAGAGCAAAAGAGAATAGACTAAATAATGAGACAATCAAATTGATGAACAATAGGCGAAAACTAATAAGCGAAAATAAAAGAAACACAGTAGAGTACGTAGAACTGAACAAACTTATTAGAAGAAAAACAAGAGAAGACCTAAGAAAACATATTGAAAATGTGAAAATGAAATCGAGAAAGTAATTGAGAGAAATAGAGGCCTAAAATGCTTGCGACCGAATTTAGGAAAACAACTATTTATTTAAGTAAGAGACGAAAGAGGAAGGGAACTAAGAGAAACAGATAAGATATCGGAAGAAGTAGAAAGGTTCTATAAAGAACTCTACACCTCAAAGAAAGACGCAACCATTAGCACATAAGATTATATTAAGAAAAGAATCATGAATGTAAACTCGGAAACACTACCAAAAATAGAAAATTATGGAATAGAGGCTGCATTGTCCCAATTAAAGAATAATAAAGCACCCGGACCTGACGGAATTCTTGCTGAAATGTTTAAAAGAAGGGAAAGCAGAAATTATGCAAATATTAAAAAATCTCCTTAACCAATGCCTACACAAAGGAGAAATACCTGAAGAATGGAACGAAAGCCTTACAATTCTGTGATTTAAAAAAGGCGACAAACAGAATTATAGGCCCATCCCATTGCAGTCGCAAACCTATAAACTGTTTACAAGGATAATCAACAGCCGGCTAACAAATAAAATGGACTCAGACCAACCAGTGGAACAGGCAGTTTTCCGGAAAGGATACAGCACCACTGATCATCTCCTAACAATCAGGACACTAATAGAGAGAGCTAATGAATATCACCTAGATCTGTACTTAGCGTTCGTCGACTATGAAAAAGCTGTCAATAGTGTTGAAATTGGGCAATAGACAAAGCTATCAATAACTGTAGAATAGACTCACGATACAGAATGCTAATACATAATATTTACAAGAATTTAACAATGACAATACAATTACAAGAAATTACAAAACCGATACCAATTAAGAGAGGAGTGCGGCAGGGAGATGTTATTTCTTCTAAATAGTTCACATTAGCATTGGAAGACGTCTTCAGAGCAATGGAGTGGGCAAACATGGGGATAAATATAAATGGAAATAAACTAAACCACCTGAGATATGCAGATGACGTAGTAATAATAGCATCTACTTTCGAAGAACTGGAAAATATGCTAACTGAACTAACAAAGGAATCCGAAAAAGTAGGTCTAAAAATGAATTACGCCAAAACAAAAATCATCACAAACACACAAGAAATTAGAAACGTAGTACTAAGCGGCACCATTATAGGAGCGGTCAATGATTATATATTTGGGACAAACCATAAAAATAAACAAGGAAAACCAAGTAGCGGAGGTAAGAAGAAGGCAGGAAATGTTAGATTAATAAGGCAGGATTTGGAAAATTAAAATCGGTCCTAAAAAATAAGAAATACAGTACCTAAAAACCAGAGTATTTGACCAGTGCATCCTTCCAATTCTTACATACGCCTGCCATACATTTACCTTGACTAAAGCAAACATCGATAAAATAAAGAAAACCCAAAGAGCCGTGGAAAGAACAATGTTGGGAATTATTTTACAAGATAAAAAATCAAAATAACTGGATAAGAAACAAGACAAAAGTCAAAGATGCAGGTCAGTATATAGCCAGGCTAAAATGGGACTTCGCAGGTCATAACGCCAGACAAAAGGATACTAGGTGGAATACCATGATACAACAATGGAGACCATGGAAGGGAAAGAGAGCAAGATGACAACCCCAGATGAGCTGGGGAGACGACATAAAGAAGATATGAGGAATACATCGGAAACAAAAAGCACAAAATAGAAACGTTTGGAAAACACTAGGGGAAGCCTATGTCCAAAGTTGGACGAATTGAAAGGCGAAAGAAGAACCCAAACTAACCCATGAATACTCAGCCTTTTCACTTATTTCATGGCAATATGATCATTATCACTAAAAAAATGATGTATTTGACGTGAATATTTTGAAAATGGCTTATCTAAATATCAGATATGTTTAACTATCGATGCATCTGTATTGTTTCGTTTAATTCATGGCAAACTTATTTTGATACATTTCCCTAATGATTATCACTGAAAAATTAATATATCTGACACAAAATATTTCTAAAACGGCTATGCTTATATTTCTGAAATAAGAAGAACGAAGATTTTTATTCTAAGGAATCGAACTTTAAAGAATGAATGAATGAATGAATGAATGAATGTGTGTTTTATTTGCAAAAGAAAAATTAATTACAAAGGCACACATAATGCAATACGAAAAGTTAATAATACTAAACTACATGCTATGATTAAAATATCCAATAATATAGAGCAAATAAAACAAGAAAACCCCACAAAGCCTAAGCTGAACGTGGGTCTCTGTCGATTTTACTCTCCTTCTAGCGCCACTTTCCGTTCCATGAATACTAAAGACCTAGAACATACACAGCTCATGAAACACCTTCATACTTCTTACAAAAATAAAACACATATATAATATCCATTTTACACTTAAAAATCACTAGAAAAATCACTAATACTAAGACCATCATTCTATTACAACAGTATCTCTACTAATAGTTTGAAAACGATCAA
>MU182172.1:18603-37843 GCA_016904865.1 Pissodes strobi | reverse complement strand
GGATGGCAAGTTAGAAAGCTGGATTTTGAGAGATTGATCCAAACCTTGGAAACTCTGGATGAAAGTCGAACCCCGACGTCAGCAGAAGATTTTTCAGAGAAACTGAAACAAATCTGTGATATTGTAATGCCAAAGAAGAAAAAAGGATCACTAAGACAGCCTGTCCACTGGTGGAACGACGAGATTGCGAATCTTAGGAGGGAATGCCTCAAAAAACGAAGGGAATACACAAGAAAAGTCCGAAGAGTATCACTAAGACAAAGCCAAATTTTATGGGAAGCTTTTAAAGAAACTAAGCTTACTCTTAAGAGAAAGATTAAAGTCTCTAAAAGGCAATGTTGGAAACAATTGTGTGAAGAGGTTGACAGTGACATATGGGGAGACGGGTATAAAATCGTCACAAGAGGATTATTGGGTTTCCCACAAAATATAGCATTGCCCATGGACACTATGGAAAACGTAATAAATCATCTGTTCCCAACACATAAACCAGTGAATTTTATCTGTGATAATAGCGATAGGTTTATACAATTCACACCTGAAGACTGAAGAATTACAAAGTGCTGCTATAAAACTTAAAAACAAAAAAGCTCCTGGGCCTGGCAATGTACCACCGGAAGTAATAAAGATAATGGCTGTGAGAAAACCAAACTATGCATTGTCAGTATACAATAAATTGGCAGAACAATGTACATTTCCAGTCCAGTGGGAAAAAGCAAGAATTGTACTTCTTAGGAAAGGGGGCAAACCCTTAGATAATCCCTCATCCTTTAGGCCAATATGCCTGTTGGATTGAGCAGTTGCTATTGGGGAAATTAAATGGTGAGTTAGTATGTACTGGTGGTCTCTCGGAAAATCAGTTTGGGTTTAGAAAGGGACGGCAAACGGTGGATGCCATTAACATGGTAATTGGTATTGCGCAGGAAGCGACAGCCCAACGAAGCCTCTGTGCTGTGATAATCTTAGATGTCAACGCCTTTAATAGTGCATCGTGGCAACAAATACTGGATACCTTAAGAAGCAGAGGAATAAGCGAAAGTCTTATATGCGTTATATTATCGTACTTGTCGGACAGAGAGATTCTGCTGGAGGCGGACGGGATCATAAAGGCCGTGAAAATAAACAGTGGCGTTCCACAAGGATCAGTAATGGGACCGACCTTGTGGAATATACTCTACGACCAGCTTTTTGACTTGGAAATGCCAAAGGGAACTACACTGGTTGGCTTTGCTGATGACGTCGCAATGGTGGTCACTGCAAAAAGCAGCAGCAGCAATGAGTGTGGCAAACAGGGCTTTGCAGCGGGTGTCAAACTGGATGGAAAGCAGGAAACTAAACTTGGCTCCTGAAAAGACCGAAGCTGTTCTTCTGACTAAGAAAAGAAATATAAGGCCAATAAGCTTTGACGTACTCGGGACTACGATCGAAGTTGGCAAGGCTGTGAAATATCTTGGGGTTTGGCTGGATACGAAACTAAGCTTCGCAGAGCACATTAGCAAAACCATCGTAAAGGTTGACAAGACAGTTACAGCATTGGCGAGTTTAATGCCAAATATTGGGGGACCAAGGGCTTCAAAAAGAAGGTTACTGTCTAGTGTAGTCCATTCTCAGATGGTATATGGCTCACCAGCCTGGTATAATGCAACGCAGAACAAGAAGTTGATGCAAAAGCTTCTTAGCATGCAAAGGAAAATAGCCCTACGTATTTGCAGTGCGTACCGAACGGTATCGGCCGAAGGAGTGTGTGTCATTGCGGGATTACCTCCAATTGACCTTATGATCAGGGAAAGGCATGAACGATATACAGGTGTTACAAAAGAGGAGGCAAAAGAATATCTAATGCATGGATGGCAAACTAGGTGGGAAAATGGAGTCTATGGACGGTGGATGCACAGACTAATACCGGTTATACGGGACTGGATGGAACGCCCCTACGGGGAGGTCGACTATTTTATTACTCAGGCTCTTTCGGGACATGGTTGCTTTCGAAAGTTCCTATATGACCGTAATAGAGCCGAAACCCCAATTTGTTCCTATTGTAAGCAGGAAGACGATGCGGAACATACCCTGTTTGTGTGTTCAAGATGGAACGAGGTAAGGACTGCTTTCTCTCATGTAACAGGAGAGCCATTCGACAGAGAGATAATGATGAGCAGTCTGTTGGGTGGAGAGGAGACTTGGAACTGTGCTTATACAGCAATACGAACAATAATTCAAACCAAAGAACTCGAAAGTAGGGGATGACTTTACAAATCTTGACTGTGATATTTGCTTTATTTTTATATATACCTGCCTGTTTGTGATTGTCGATACCTACGTCATCTGTGATATCGTGAAACCTACACCACCTGTGATATTTACACCACTAATGCATCTGTGATGGATCATTACTATATCTGTGATATTTCCAACAAGAATATACTGTGATATCTTACGGCACCACTGGGTCTGTTTGTGCTTGTTGCCTGTCGAAAGTAAAATGGTTTTCAAGACAATCCCCGCACTGAAGTAATGCGAGAGCGGTTCCAGTGCGAAGGATGAAGAGCAGGGGGAAGGGTTTTAGGACAAAGAGGCAGTCACTGCCTGGTCAACTGGACGACTTTCAACATCCACCAGGTGTCTAGATAGAGATTTCCTAATCCCCTAAAAAAAAGATAGATAGATAGATAGATAGATAGATAGATAGATAGATAGATAGATAGGAGCTAAAATCGGCCTGTCAGAAACTAAAAAACAATAAAGCACCAGGCCCGGGAAATATACCTCCCGAAGTTCTAAAATATCTCGCCTTAAGAAGACCAGAATACGTTCTTGCCGTATACAATGAGTTGGCATCCAAGGAGTGTCTCCTTAAGGACTGGAAAAGGTCGAGGCTCCTCCTTCTCAGAAAAGGAGTCAAACCTATTGAAGACCCCAGCAGCTACAGGCCAATATGTCTGCTAGACGTGGAGGGTAAGCTATACGAGCACCTAATTTTAAATCGTTTAAAGCAAGAACTGGACGTACTGGTGGGTTGGCAGAAAACCAACACGGATTTATGGAGGGCAGGCAGATAGTAGATGCCATCAGACAAGTCGTAGCCTTGGCAGGGGAAGCTCCATCGTATACATGGAAACACCGAAGGTTCTGCGTCGTCATAACTCTCGACGTTAAAAATGCATTCAATAGCGCTTCTTGGAGAATAATCCTCGATAATCTGCGTAGAAGAGACGTCGATAAAGCCCTGTTAAATCTGATATCATCATATCTCTCAGAGCGAGAAATTCTCGTTGAGGCAGAAGGAAAATCAAAACTCATCGAGGTAAATAGTGGAGTTCCGCAGGGTTCAATCTTGGGTCCGACTCTGTGGAACGTCTTGTACGACGGCTTACTGACATTAGTACAACCTGAAGGAGTGAAACTTGTGGGCTTCGCGGATAACGTGGCTATGGTGGTAACAGATCCAAATGAGGAAGCCCTAATGAATCTTTCAAATGCAGCCCTACTAAAAGTCACCTCCTGGATGAATAAACATATGCTGCATCTAGCACCTGAAAAAACAGAAGCGGTGTTACTCACCAAAAAGAGAAAATGGGGACAAATAAGATTAGACGTGGTCGGAACAATAATTGGCCCAAGCCCCAACATTAAATATCTTGGAGTGTACCTTGACACAAAAATGAATTTTAGTCACCACATAGAACAAGCAGCAAAAAAGGCGGAGAAAACTATAAAGGCCTTAAGTGCCATAATGCCAAATACAGGAGGACCAAGAAGTTCAAAAAGAAAGCTCCTGGCAAGCGTCGTGCAGTCGCAGCTGTTATTCGCTGCCCCGGTATGGTACGGCGCGATGAGTAACAGTAGATGTCGTAGGCGTCTGCTTGGCCTACAAAGACAAATATTGATCAGAGTTTGTAGTGCTTATAGAACTATCTCAACGGAAGCCGTCCAGACCATTGCAGGTATTCCACCAATAAACCTTCTAGCAGAAGAAAGTCTGAATCGCTACAGAGGCACCGATAAACACATAGCCAGGACAAACCTGATAAATACATGGCAGCGAGAATGGGACATCTCCACAAACGGAAGATGGACTAACAGATTGATCCCAAACATAGATACATGGATTAACCGAAAGCATGGAGAAATAGACTATTACCTTACCCAGGCACTCTCGGGACACGGATGCTTTAAAAAATACCTGTATGAGAGAAACAGAGCTGATACTGCAGCCTGCACCTACTGCGGCGAACACGATGACGTCCACCACACTCTATTTGAATGTCGGCAGTGGCATCAAGCCAGGGAAAACTATAACATATCCACCGGTCTTGCTTTTGACGTAGATAATATGAAAACTTGCCTCTTGGAATCTGAAGAATCCTGGAATCATGTATATACTACCGTTCGATATATAATAGAAACGAAGGAAAAGCACGGCAGACAAATCGACTAACAAAAAACCAAGATAGATCGCCACCAAGACAAGAGACAAACACGAAACAAGAGAAAAGGAAGATAAATTAGACAGCGCCCCGCACTGAAATAATGCGAAAGCGGTGCCAGTGCGGACCGGCGCGAGGGGGGAAGGGTTTTAGGACAAAGAGTCACTGCCTGGTCAACTGGACGGCTTTCAACATCGACCAGGTGTCTTAGATAGATAGAGATTTCCTAATCCCCTAAAAAAAAAAAAAAAGATAGATAGATAGATAGATACCAACTACTCGCGTGACTCCGAATTCAGAAAAATCCTTTTGCTACACACTTCACAGTTCTGTTTTGAACTTGTCGCGCAAGAAATCGTTGCAACTGCATAGAATACTTGGAATATACAAGTTTCCTGCCTCATCATCCATGGTCCATATTATGGGAAAACAAATGAACTTAAGGATTTAAATTAATTTTCACTTAAACCGCAACTCGCAACTGTGTTAATGCAAGTTTCTAATTTGAAAAAAAGAATTGGCCTCGCAATACTAGAACGACACAATTATTATGCCCCCAAATGACGCCAGTTAAATTTTATTTGCAGAAGGTTTAACATGATTATCTAAAATTCCACGCACAATGTGGTGGCTTCGTGAAATGTATTAGAAAAAGAACTAATTCTGATCAACAATACGTTCAGCAAATAGAATATAAAAACATAACCGTTCGTTGACGCACGTACCCATTTTTAATCTACTTATAGTTTAAATCAGTTAAAATTGTGATTACCCGTGATTATTAACAGTATTAGCTATTTAATGTTTGTCATTAGGGTGCAGTTATTTTTTTTTACTATTTGTTAGGGATTTAACACTTTATACGAAATCCAGCTAAATTAAAATTTTTGTGTGATTATTAGCGACTTTCTATTGACTTCATCCCCCATTTTTTTTAATCTGATTTGCTAATTGCTCGGAAGTCTATTCTGTAGTGAATAGTAATTTTGCCCGCGACACAGCTCAAATATTTAACATTGAAATCAGAGTGGCTAAAAATGAATGTACTATCATGAAATAATGATTCGCGGTTGCATAATATTACAATTACCGTTAATCGGGCTTCCTTTTAAGTAAAAATTGTCAAAACACTTTTCATTTATCAGTATTATATTTTTGCTCGATAAGCACCTCTTGGCGCCTGACTTGAAGTGTGTGTAGATCAACATGCAATCATTTCGATACCTATCATAATTAAACATAAACATGACTTTAAAAAATGCGAATGCATACCTGTCTTGCATAGCGCGACATCTAAAACGCATGAACAGATAACAAAAAAACAAAAATATAATATTATTATCATTAACAACTGCTACATCAGTCAATCAAAATTTAAGTGACTTTTTTAGATAAACTGATAACTTGCATTGATAATTTTTAATTGCTTAAGGCGATATCTAAAATAAGTGGTATTGCTTGAGAATTAATGATATTTTTTTATTAAAAATTATTGCCAATTGCATTGTCCAACGGTGATTTAGTTTCTTCACCCAAGAACGATTTTTCAGCCAGTAGTGAATTTTCGAAACAAGAAAGAATAAACTTCTAGCCAAATGGAATAGGTCATTTAAAAATTTAAAGTAGACTATTTTAAGATCGAATAAGATATTTGAGGTGCCGATGCCGTATTCAAATGTTCGAAGGCAATAATAGAACAGTATATGGTTTTTACAAATTAATGATTAATTATTTTTAAGCATTTCATTCGTTACTATGTAGTGTAGGTATAGCAGCAATAAAAGATATATCAAATGCGACAAGTTACCTACTGTATTCAAGTAAATTATTAATTATTTCTTATCTTAACGATTTATAACGCTTAACTTTTTTGAACTATACGTAGATATTAATTGATTTGCAGTGTGCGTTGTATCAAGGAAATCCATACTTATCTTTTGCCAATTTACCCAAGACAACAGATAGAGGGAGAGTTCATTTATTATTAACGACTTGTGTAATAATTCTGGTCATAAAAGTTGTGAGAGTAAAATACAACCTTAATAATTTTCATTGTAACATCGCAGCCAGACTAGCTCAGAAATGATTCTGTTTACCCTCTTTCTTCCTTTGATATATGAGGTTAAGAATTTTTCCCCACCTCCATGCTAGATATTCCAAACAAAAAATTTCTGAGAAGGTCCTTCTAAGATTGTCAGACTGAAGACTCTGGCTGAGGCAGTTAGTGGCTAGAGGAGTATTTATCTCGATCGCCCTTGCACAAACGCGGTGAACTGGATTAGCCTTAAAATTTTCACCTCTTTCCTTGCTGTCTCGATGCGGTATATCTATACATATGAAGCAGAGAGAGGCAGCGTCCGCAGTGTTCTGGGATTTGACTGTGTGGATCTAATAGTACTGCTGTCGAATTTGGAACGGTATGGATTTAGGGATTCTGCTCTTCTATATGGATGCGGTATATCTACATATTATGAAGCAGGAGGAAGCAACGGCGGCTGCGTTCCATGATTCGTATAAGGCATTTGCCATTTGACTATGTGGGCCACATATTACTGCTGTTGAAGTTGAAATGGTATGGGCTTAGGAACTCTGCTTTTCACGTATTTGATATCCACCTTTCAAATCGAACCTAGTCCACATCCTAAGATTGTCGGACTGGAAGCTGCTCTAGCTGAGTCAGACGCTATATAGAGGAATATTTCAAATTTTGGCCTCTTGCCTTGCTGTCTCGATGCGGTATACCTATGAAGCAGAGGAAGGCAGTGGCGGCAGTGTTCTCTGATTTGCTAAGCCTTTTAACTGTGTGGACCACATAATACTGCTGTTGAAATTGGAATGATATCGGTTTAGGACTCTTGACGAGTTTCATTCTTAGCTTTCAGGCCGAATCCAGTCAGAAATGGTTTCAGGTGTCAACCTGACTGGTGATATTGTGAGGCTCCGGAGGGGTCTGGTAATGGGACTTGTCCTGTTCCTGCTAGATTCTTAATGGTTTTTATTAGCGGCGAGCTTCGTTTTAGGGTCATATATTCAAGCAAAGTACGAAACTGTCATCAGCATACTTTGTCATTCGATGACTCGAAAAGTCTGATTTGCTTTTTTGGAATCTCATCTGTTTATGTATAATATGCCAGTCCCTTCTGGGGCACTAGCAACAAACCTCTCATCAACATCATTTTATTCTGCAGAAGAAAGCTGTTCCTTTCATCGCTGACGTTAATCAGAAGGTGTGGTAGGCCTCACTTTCAATTACAAGGGATCCTTACACCCTTTATTTATCCAAGAAGCATCGTATTTTGTCTTTATGCGAACTGTTAATTGGACTATGCATAGATTTAGGAATAGTCTTCTGAATTTCCGACGTTTACTGAAAAACCACCCTATACATCCCAAGCAAACCTAATTCGAATTTATATTCCAAGTATATCAAGACTGTAATACCAAAGATAAACAGTGCACACGTTTATTTGCCAAGCCGCCATGAGTCATAAAAGCTTTTTAAAAGCTCGCGACGAAATCGCTCAAAAAGGCGCTTTTAAGGAACGTGCTCCCATGCCTTTGTTGGTTTTCTCACGGTCGCGGTCGGGGAGTCTGATGTACAGTGTTAAGACGAATTTATAAACTTACTTGAACAAACAACGCTTAAGGCAGATAATAAGTTGAGTGCAAACAAATGTTACTTAATCTTGACAGGGTGCTACGCCTGAGTATGGCATACCTAAAGGTTGTATAACCAAAAATGGATTTTATTTTATTTTTGGTGCATGATACCATGGACTACTTATATTCTAGGTAGTTAATTTAGGTTATTTCTTTCTAGCAAACATTATAATCAATGTGCGCACGTGAATATATCGCCCCCACGCCCTATCCTATACCGACATTACCACAAACTACCAAAAAAAAAATAAAAAATTCGAGTTCAACCCATTAGCCACTTGAGTATCAAACCAGAAAATTTTGTTTTGCGATATTCAGTTTGAAATCAATTCACTTGTTAACTAGTTTGTAACTAGCACATCACGTGTCGTTTTCTAATCAATATTGTCATTTAAAAATCTGAAGCACTGAGACTTGCGGACTAATGTATTTTAACACATTTTAACGTGATATGATAGTACAAACTGGTACGAATGGAATGCGAGTGAGGATAAATGGGCAGCCAATCAATGCGAAAAAAGCAGATCTTGAACTGCGAGATTTCCATTCCTACCAAAGTTGTCAATGGCGATATTACTAATATCTAGAAGACTTTACGAGATAAGAAAGGAAAGAAGTATATTGGCTGAAATTCTACATGGGTCTCGATCTTATTTTTGACTCCCTTATATATAAATAATTATTTTATATATATAAGTGCAGCAAAATTAAGGCAGAAGCGCGTGCAGCATTTCAGACGGAAAAGAGGCCCAGCATTTCAGCAAATGCCTCTCTCCGTTCTTATCTCGTGGCATGCCATTTGTTACATTGGTAATTAAATGAATGTTTTAAATATAAATATAATCCTCTAACCTAAACCGTCCTTAATTCAAGCTACAATATATAAAAAAATTCAAAATAAAGAAGTCGAGAATCGATCCGTGGTCACCCAACCGCATTTCAAAATATTAACTACTTACGCCAAGTAACTTTATTTTGCAATATATAGGGCGTTTGAAAACAAACGCGAAAAACTTTAAGGGATTAGTTTGGGTTAGTTCCTTGTTGAAAAGAAAAAGTAGTTTGTTATATTAAGGTTAGGCCAAAAGTTAAAGGGAGATAGATATCGCGTTGCAAAGTTGGCGGAAAAAATAAGTAAGATTTTTCTTTTTTTAAACGAAAAATCAGGGAATTGTAAAATTTTCTATTAAAGACACTTTTGCATATTTTATCAGCACTATTGTTAAATAAACTTTTAAAAAAACTTAGGAAAATTAATTTATATAACATGATTCATTTAAAAACTTTTTCCTCTGTTATGCTTTTTTCATAGAATCGTCTTGAAATAGAGAAAATAATATAGCTATTTATGCAACAAGTGTGTAAAGTGACCCTTTTTTACGAATGGGAATATTGTCGCATGAGCCGTAGGTGAATGCGAAAATCCCATGAATAAAAAAAAAGGTTACTTTTTCTATAAAAAAAAATAGTACCTCACGATATTCCTAAAAGAGCGCTAAAATATGCTATGAATTGAAAAAGTATATTGTTATTTATAATAGTTTCTTAAATTATTAGATAAATTCAAAATACCATTATTATTTAGTTCTCCCTAAACTAAATATAAATACTCGTAGTTAACTAGTATCAAACATTAATTACTATTCAAGTATGAAAATATTTACAAAACATATAGAGAAAATTGCAAAATTTGAAAAAATAATGCTCTGGGCTTTTTAGTCATTGTGATTTACTAAATCGCCGTTTGCGTTAGTAAAATATTGTGAATAAAGGAGTAGATTTCGGAGGGGACATTAAATTGAAAATTCGTATTTTTGTAATATTATATAATGCATTTTTTAAGTTATACTTTAACCTTAGGAACTTTACTGATTAGGTTAAATTTTATTTTCATTTAGCGATAAGCTTTATGTACGTGTTCACTTGATCCTTGAACTGATGTTCGCAACAAAATAGCTATTAAGGTATGTACTTCTTTAAGTCATGGTTATTTGGGTTATCTGCCATAAGTGCTTATCTTACACTTAAATAAGTATTTATTCCAAAAAAAAAAGATGACACTGAAATATTTTTTTACCAAGACTTTCCATGTTCCAATTTTCTTGAAAAATAAGGTACATATTCATTTCCTTTCTACGAAAGAAAGGGTTAAATTAAGAATTGGTATATAGGGTAGAATTTCGAAAAATTGTACTATGACATATAGTACAAAATATAATCCATCTTAATCTTATTAGTTACCATTCAACATCCATGCTTAATCGTCAAAGAGACTTTTGACTCTAATATACAAACGAGGTACATGGTTGCGTCGTTGGTGCGGGAGGGCTGGAGGGCGCATGGTACCATGAGTTCAGACTTATACCATAGATATTACGAAAAATATTTTCATTGTAATATCGACTTAAATCAACTTTCTTGGTCATTATTCACTTTCCTGACTCTTGTGACATAAACTGTGTCCAAAAAAGTATGCAACATATGGGAAACTTCTTTATTATTGGTTTCTCAGAAAATTTTATTCTTGATAAAAGTTGGTGCTTGCCCTAAATTAATAAATGATTGTTTTAAAATTTTCGTATTGCTTTTAGTGCGGGAGCAAATGTAATTTTTACGAAATCGCGTCAAGAGTAAAGTACTTTAACTTATAAAGATACAGCAAAATCTTATAAGGAAAAGTTCTTCCAAATTAAAAAAATAATCTAAATATAAAATTTGGGTTAAGTACGTCAACTTTTAAGTTTTATTTTTTTTCTCGATTTTTTCTCAAACGTTACGCCACTGGTGAATGTTTTGTTCTTTTGTTATTTGTATACTTGCCAAGTAACTTAAAATTTTATTTAAGATAGAAATTAGTTACATAGTTGCATAATGTTGCAGTTTTTCCAGAGATAATAATAGCCAGTTTAGGTATCAGTGTGTTGGACCAAAAGTGTTTAAATGTGTTTGCAACACACTGATACCTAAACTGGCTTTTATCTCTGCAAAACCCGAAACATTATGCTACTATGTAGCTAATTTCTATCTTAAATAAATTTTGAAGTTGCTTGGCAAATATACTAATAACAAAAGAACAAAACATTCAGTAGCGTAACGTTTAAGAAAAAATCGAAAAAAAAAAGGGAAATTAAAAGTTGATGTACTTAACTCAAATTTCATATTTAGATTATTTTTTTATTTTGGAAGAACTTTTCTTTATAAGATTTTGCTGTATCTTTATAAGTTAAGTTATCCTTGACGCGATTCCGGGAAATGACATTTGCTCTCGCACTAAAAGCCGTACTTAAAATCTCAAATACTCATTTATTGTTTTAGGGCAAGCACCAACTTTTATCAAGAATAAAATTTTCTGAGAAACCAAAAATAAAGAAGTTTTTTATATGTTGCATACTTTTTTGGACACACTGTATAGGTATATCTGATTTTGCAAACAAAAAAAAATCATATTCTTATCGAGTAATTTAAGCCAAAAAAAAATTTGATGCTCCACATTTGAACCGACAAAAGCCTCCAAAGTTCGAAGTTTGACACAAATTTCCAGCACCACTTCACATAAGCACTAGAATACAAATATTAAAATCAATTTACCGGTGCAAATATTACCTAAGGGACATTTGCGTAGAACGAGGGGCCTCCGTTTTGCTAGGGCTCTAACTTAAAAAAAAAACATTTAACATTGTAAATATACTAGGGATAATTAGTACACTGCTTTTAGATGTTTCAAAATAATTTACTGAGATATTTTTCTCTGCATGTGGACAGTGTAATAAAAACAAAATACCGTCAGGCGGCTTAGTAGTAGGGTATAACAATTTAGATTTCAGGACACAACTATTCTTGATAAAGGCCTCATCAAGCCGAAACATATGTAGAGAAAAATATCTCATTAAATTATTTTGAAACATCCAAAAGCAGTGTACTAATTATCCCTAGTATTATTATTCAACGATGTTTTACAAGGATCCTACCGCAAAAACTATTCATTGTATTGTAAATATCCTCCTTATTACTACAATTTGTTATAAAGGCGAAAATATCGATTTTTCAGAAGGCACACTGTTGCAAGATTTATTCTTAAGACGTTTGCAGTAGTTTAATCTTCTAAGAAGGTAGCAAAATTCATTGGTAAAAACAGTGCACAACGAGGGTCTCTATCACTTTGCAAATGCACACTGATTTCACGAATGAAATATACTATTTGCTTGCCGCCATTTTAAGTTGTGACCGTATAGATAGATGCCCGAGCGCGCGAGCGCCCGATGAAACTGCGTGAAAATTTATGTTTTCGCCAAATATTTCGGTCCTCTATGCATTGCCCTTCCCTTGCTCCTGAAGCAACATCAACAAAACCTAACCGAAACTTTACCCAAATCAATTTTAAAAAATCCGTTTAAAAAATAATTCACTTGTTGGTTTAGGTCAGCCAAAAGACAAAGGTGCGCAGCCCGCTTGCCCAAATGAAACATATAGGAATGCAGACTATAAGGAGAGGGTGTGGAAGACATCTCCTACGCAATTAAGAGCAAAAGGTAATCCAGAATCCATATATCAAATTAAAATAATATACTCAATAACAATAATTATTATTCTTAATTTTGTGTTGCTTAATGCAATATTGATAATATTCCAAATTAAGTATGCTTTCAAAAAAGAAGGGATAAACAGGTGCCATTTCTGTAAACTCGTCAGTCAAGAATGTAAATTTTTTAAACCTGGATTAAAACGGAAAATGCAGCGTCAATTAAAATCTCAAGAATCAGCTTCTAGTCCACTTATGTTGTACGGTTTGTTCGAGAAAAAAAACGGAAAAAGATTAGAAGGAAGTAACATCCCGTTGATGCTTTTCTGGCTCGTATAGTACCTCCTCTGAAGTCCCTTAATCTCATTCTTCTCAACCAAGCTAAAAGCCGCATTTTTTGCGTAGTACAGGAATATGAAAACAGCTACTGGCCACTCAAGAAAAAATGCGTACACTGCTTTTGAACAAACCCCACTCGTCACCAGCATTCGCACCATCACCATCAGGATCAATTCATTCTGCTCCAACACCATATGTATCGCGCCGGTAATGCATCACAACTTTCTGGACATCATACTACAAATCAGACTCAGAAGTTTGTAGAATCAGGTTTTCACAATGAGACTGATCATTTTATATAATGGTGTGGTCTGAGAGATCCTTTTTAATGTTTCTTATATGTTTGAGTATACATAATTATTTTAATTTGTTTTGTTACATTTTTTTTATTTTTTCATCCAGCTTCATCAGGAGCTTATGGAATCATTTTTGGTTTAATTTTTTTGGAACGACCCACGCCAAGCAAACTGACAAACTAACCGACTTGGACTTGCAACACGACTGTCATGCGGCTGTGTGTTGGAGATGTGTGGGTTGTAGTTTTAATTGAACAAGACACGGCCGTGCTACTGAAGGAGCTCAGTGCGGTCGTGTATGTCCCGAATCTGGGGAAGTAATGTGAGTTAGTATGTTCTACGGCAATTTAACTTCAAATCTTGAACACTGCAGGCGCTTTTTTTTCGGTTCAAATGTGATGCATCCAAAATGTTTTGTTTTCTAAACTACTCCAGACACTTCCTGTCGAGTGAAATAGGCAATACCTATGCGTCATACTAAATGAAGAACTGGATATGTTCGCATTTTCAAAATTGTACTATGCTAGCACTTTTAATACAAACTATAGTACGTCTTTTGAGGCCTGCAAAAAAACCGTCAAGTGACCTTGAACTATAAAACAGTGGCGTGGTCAGATTTTGTTCTCGACTGAATTAGAGGAATATGGAGGAGGGAACTATGAATGGAGCATGGGTATATGACTTCTAAGAGTTAAGTACAAAAGATACACATTCCACAGACAGCACTAGAAATATTTTCTTTGTAAGCTCTAAATGGACCAATTTTTCATTTCTTATTTGTGAAAAATTGTACTATATGGAGAATTCAGTTTGTTATTATTATGTTACTGTCAATGATTTCAAACCTTTGGACAGTGGCGTAGCCAGATTTGAACGATATGAGTAGCCTATATTTTTTTTCGTAGGTAATTAAACAAAAAGTGATATCGAATTTCAAAATAGATAGATATCGACTATTTTGTGATATTCACGCTGTTTAATCACTCTCAGAATTTGTTAGATCAATTTTGCAATGTTGAACAGCCTTACAATATTCGTAAGTAAAATAAAATAAGCTATATTAAGTAGTTTGGGATATATTTTTTCTAATCAGTTCTTAATGAAAAAAACGTTCAAGGAGAATTTCCTGTCGAACTGTCGGATACGTGTCCAAATACTTAATATAATAATTGCAAAGGTCATGTTTTCCTGTGATGGATACCTTATCATAAAGGTATTGTTTAATTGTTTAACGTTTTTTAACAAGTCGGCTATCTATTATCTCTTCTCCTCCCTAAAAGATACCGAGCAGCGATATTAAATATTGTGAAATACGATGCTTCAACTTGAATTTATTAAGCAATTGCATGTGGATAGTTGTATAGAGTGGAATAAAAAAATCGACGGGAAAAAATCTATCACTGTCTAAGCATATTATTATCCAAAATTAATTATAAAGTGCCATTTTCTTAGATTGCATAATAGGACGATATATGATAATTGCAGAAACGTGGACATTTTACCTATCAAGTTTACGAACTGTTTTAGGTATCTTTAGAAATATACAAATATTTATTGTTTCTGTAAACTTTCGATGTATACCCCTAAACTGGTTGTTGTCTTTCAAGCTGACTCACCTAGGGCATTATGGACGCCACTGGATTGATATTGGTATATGACATTCTAATGAAATATCAAACCATCTCAAAAAGCTGGGTTAGAAAGGCTGAGATCAATGGCTGTCACTTTGACAGATGTCACTGTTACTTTAGTGACATCGGTATTACTTGATGAATCGTCTTGAATGGCCTACCGGGTAATTAACTTGTAAACACATCAAAAATGCGCCATCCTGTATAAAAGGCGAAAAAGATGAAAAAGGAGAAGAGAATTTTAGCGAAGATATCAAAGAAATATTATAAATAATCGCCATTTCCATGTCTAGTAAGTAAAGCATTATTATTTTCAAAAAGCTCAAGAATGTCCATTTTGTGTAAGCAAAGACGCATTTTGTTGCATTAATGTATTCATTTGCCAGTTTAATATCTAATATTTCTAGTTCTCCATGTACGTACCTAGCAAATTAACACGCAGTAGATATAGGAGGTGTATATAGGCAATTAGGTGCTTAGAAGTACTGATATGAGCAGATAAATATTAATTTTGTCGAGTGCCATGTCAAATGCAGGTCAATGATTAATAATGAGGCATCCAATGCGTGTTGGATTTTTCCAGCCTCAGGAGTACCACTTACGTTGAGATCTGATAATACGATATCACTAAAGTATGCATTAAAAAAATATGGTGCTTCAACTAATGAGTTTCACACTGTGTTTTTTCTACCAATGCCGATGCGTAGTTTGTTGCAATACGTAAGTGCTTTAAAAGTATTGGAAAAATAAGAACAAAATTGGAAATATACGCGCTTGATTGTGAATACTTCTATGCTTGTTTTGTTTTCTTTTAAAAAATGTTTATGACTGTACAGGGTTATCATTTATATTTCGCCACCTTATACAAGGTTTATTTTTGCAGATAGAAAAAAAAATTAATATCAAAAGTTGTATGGATTTCAGAATTCCTAAAAAAAAATAATTTTGAAACGAATGAAGTACCAAATTTTGATTTTTTTAAATGGAACGCCCGATATATTTTTGAATATTTAGATTCTCTTTTCAAAAATGTATAATATGTCTATACTTGCAGCGGTAGTTTTTGAGCTGTTCGACTTCAAAATTGCCCCTTATCTGAATAATAATTTTATTATTTATTTAGTATTTATCGTTCATAATAAAATTTTTTCTTACTTTAAAATCATAATAATCATTTTCTACATTAACATCATAATGAGAAATAATATAAATAAATAAATAATAAAATTATTATTCAGATAAGGGGCAATTTTGAAGTAGAACAGCTCAAAAACTACCGCTGCAAGTATAGACATATTATACATTTTTGAAAAGAGAATACTGAGGAGAATCTAAATATTCAAAAATATACCGGGCGTTCCATTTAAAAAAATAAGATTTTGGTACTCCATTCGTATCGGACTCACCCTGCATATTCAAAATTACATTGTACATTACATGTACATTTTACTGATAATGAAAATTACTTGACAAGCAAAAAAGTAATTAACACTTGAGTCCAACATGTTCCTAAAAACCACATGGAAAATAAATGAGATATGTGTAATGGTGACAAAAGAAGAAAAAGTTCATTCATCGGACATTCAAAAACTCATTTACTTTTCACGTAAAAAAAATAAATGCAAAAAGTGTGGAGCAAATTAATAATAATCCTGGGTCAGAACAAAAGTGAAATCATCTATCATTACTTGCTGGTAGCAATAAAAAGAAGCTGGCAGAACAAGGGTTACAAGCAAAAGAACGCAGAAGAATGGAAATAAAAAGCAACAGAAATAAAAAAGAGCCATAATAAAGAAAAATGCTTCCAAATGATAGAAAATAAATAATAGACTGATAATATTGGTATTAATTCAAATACTTTTTCACCCATATTTTTGCACTCATATTTAAAATATCTTAATATTGAGGTCGGGGATTTTGTGTTGACAATTCATATGTCAGCCAGGAGAAGCACAAGGGTTTTTATTGATAATTTTATACGTGTAAGCAATAAAAAGTATATTTGTCATAGTCAGGCTGCGTAGACCTGCACTCGCAAAATCAAATGCAAAAAGTATGAAAGAAATTAATATTAATTCTAAGGCAGAATTAATAGACGTACCAAATAAACTAGGAAAATAAAGATGCGAAAAAAAACGAAATAACAGATAGAAGCAGATAAAGATGATTTATCAATCTCTTGATAAGATTCAGATCTGATATTCTCCCGCAAGCTATTTAAGGCGGGAGTAGATCCATTAGCGATAAAAAATAAACGATGCTAATGTTATATATTAGTATGTGCATTATAAACTTCCGATAAGCGAGTGCTCCTAGAACTCACTATAAGTTCTTTGGGCGTTCGATACCTCATCTCCTTTTAACGTGCAAAGAAAGTGAAAATTTTAAATCTAAAATAATAAAACTGTAAATTTAGTAGTTTCATAAGTAGGTTCGTGTTCATAGCAATAATGCGCGTCTTTACGTGGATGCGTAGGAGAATGATAATGACTAATTTTGTAAATGTAAACCCAGTTCTGAGATTATGAAATTTTCCGGAAGAATAAGTTCTATAGATCGATGTCGTTTATGACGTACAAACAGACACAGACAATGGGAAATGCTGTTTCTCTTCAAATGCCGAGATCGCTCGTGAAGCTGACTGGCAAATGCATAGAAAGGTGAAATGATTGTTTTAGAAACGTTACGAGACGGGCACGTGCTTTCCCACGTTCCCACGGTAGTTGCCTGTGCCGCCGGCGCGACGCCCCGCCACCTCCCGCCGACGACGCTCGTGATCATGAACGAACGATTGGTATTAGAGAATTTTGGCAAGCATCGGTAGACTAACTGCTTGATTACGTAGAACGATATTCGTTAGAAGAAAGTTACATATAAGTTTCACAGGAATGTGTGACCAACTTGCAGGAAAGACAATAAAGGCATAGATTTTGAGGACCCAGGTAGAGATTAATAGACCTACATGGAATAGCAACGATCGAATCGAAAACGTCCAATTCTCTTTCCTTCTCTACACACCAGTAAGGGAATGCAAATTTAACATTGGATCTTAAAACTAATTGAATATAGGCATAAGCTATAAACACCATATCAGGAAACAAGCTTGAATGTGTAATGAATTATAACTAATTGTAATTATTGGCTATGAAGAATTGGAATATGAAGAAATTCAATTTAATGTGGTCTTTTAATGTTGATGAAAATTAATCGATTACATATTCATTTGCAATACTTCTCTATTTATATCGTTAGCCACGACCTACTGTGGTACTTCAAGAAAATTTCCGCTTCGTGCTTGGATGAAGCTAAAATTAATGAATTATTATTATTCGTGGGACTTGGTTATTTAGTTTACGGCCCACGTATTTTACAAATTATTCACCATTAAATTTAAATTTAATTTCTGGTCATTTATGAAGAGCAATAATAGGACCGTTGAATGAATATTGAGCAGCACTGCAGGGGAGCTGGTGAAACAAAATCTGTATGACTTACAGAACTAACCGAACATCGCAACAATACTTTCCACTGTACCACTTTTTTATTTTTAGATTTTGAAATTAACAAGGCTATAGAAATGATAAAATATCTCTGGATTCGCAAAATCGTGATTAAGGATAAAGTGAATAAATATAACGTCAAAATAACGAATAAAGCTATTAATAGATAACTACGACACAAGTGGGATAAGAGATAAGTGTGAAAATTACACAAGAAGTGCGTAGAAGAAGTTGTGTAATCACGCACAAGTACATTACTAATGCATTATCACACGTGTAATGTGCATTATGTATTTTATCTATGCCCGCAAAATATTTAAAAAGACAGTAAAAATAATTTTACGTTTTTCATAAGAAGATGAAAATGACAGGAAAATTCAGCTTATCGATGCATGACCAGAACGTCGTTGTTAAGTGTAGGAACTTTGAGTCAACGATGTCACAACTCTGACTTTAGCCACCGAATTAGCCCAAAAACATTGGGACCAACGTTAAAAGGCTGCTTGGGATTTTGTTGAGCAGTGTATACTGATCTAGAGACGAATTTTTCAAATACCTAATTCAGAATAAGTGGCACTGAAAAGTAAAAACACAATACTTTAGAAATTTTGAAGAGATAAATATATTAACAGCACTTGAAAAATTTCAAGTAATGGACCCATGAGATGTTTGGAATTTACGAATCGAACGAGAAAAATCAATGAACTATATTATTTAATAAAATTAATACCGTTTTTATTCTTTTACGGCTGTGCGTAAAGTATTAACTTTAACACAAATGCTACTTTACGCGCTGCTGTTTATGCACACCTCATACATTGAATGTACAAAAATACCAGCAGTCACGCACATAAATATATATATATATATA
>MU182171.1:606363-620458 GCA_016904865.1 Pissodes strobi | reverse complement strand
TTAGAGCATAATAAATCCATCAATTTTCTAGATTTAACCATCACCAACAGAAATGATATTCATGAATTCTCAATTTTCCATAAACCCTCACACACAGATACAGTTATTCATAATAAATCTAATCATCCATATTCCCATAAAATGGCAGCTTTTAATTCATTTATACATAGACTTTTAAATGTTCCATTATCAGAAGAAAATTATAAAAAGGAACTGAATATTATTAAACAGGTTGCGGTCAATAACGGGTATAATGCTAGTATAATAGATAAGTTGATTAAGAAAAAACAATATAAAATGGCAATAAACCTAGTCTATCCAACAATCAATAATACACCTCACCTAAGATTTAAGTCTATCACATATACAGGCACGATTTCCAATTGGATTTCCAAAAGGCTTTCCAAAAATAACATAAAAACTGCTTTTAGAACAAACAATAATTTAGGTAAACTCATTAAAAATAACAAATCAAATTCAAACAAACTTTCCAAATCAGGAGTATATTTACTATAGAGTGTGGTTCTTGCCCAAAAATATACATAGGACAAACTGGTAGATCTTTCAAAACAAGAATTAAAGAACATGAATCTAGTTACCAAAAAAGCAATAGAAACTCACATTATGCCTTACATTTAAATTCCGAAAACACACATTTTCCAAAGATTTTAAAACATTACATATAGAGAACAAATCCAAAAAATTAAATTATTTGGAAAGCATGGAAATTAACAGAAAGAAAAAGTCAGGTTTATTATTGAATGAACAATTAGAAATTAGTAATTCCCCACTGTTGAATTTATATTCATAATAACTTAAAAAACATTGTCGTCTTTCCTCTCTGCCTTCCTTCATTAGTAATACCGATATTAATAGCATAAGTACCTACCCATATTATGTCCCAATATTACTTGGAATTTCCATACCCCTTTTTTCTTTTTTATTATATGTCGGTCTCCTCTGTACCTACTTAGGATATTTTACTCTTAGCACAATCTTAGTTAGTCCGTTTGAGAAAGGCACCGTGTGCCGAAACACGTGTCACGGTTAATAAAAATAAATTGTGGAAATTTTTAAAACTTCGTTGTTTTCCTTTCAAAAGATTACTATAAAAATAATTTATCTACTTTCATTTAGTAATATGAATTTTACAGTTCTATAAATCGTTTTGTAAGGGCACCTATTACAGAACTAGTGCTGTAATAGATGCCTTCACAGCACTAGTGCTGTAATGAAAAAAAAAACCGGTTTTATTAACATTTTGCTGTTAAATAAAACCACACTTTTTAGAAGAATGATTTATTTATTATTAACAATTATAAAATTAATTATCAATTATTAATTAAAATTAATTATTATTAAATCATAACACTTAAGGTTTATTATAAACATTAATATTACACTTTTTACAGTTAAAAATTTGTATATCAGAAGTGGATGTGATGGAGCCCTTTACGTTCGAATTTCCAATCATTAAATTAGTGTCTGACCCCATGATCGTCTTTGCTATTTTTTGTTTCTTATTTTCTAAAGAATTCGCAACGTAGCCTTCTGCCGTAGAAGAGGATTTCCAGCCCCCATGACGCTTTAACATGTGCATATCTGCACCACCATCAACTAGAATGGTGGCTGAGGACCTCCTAAAACAATGTCCAGTGTATCCTTCGGGATTCTTCAATCCAAGTTTTGTTGCAATCTTTTTTGGTATACTTCCAAAACTATTATCTAATTCCGACAGGCTGGGAGGTACATTTTCCTTTTCCGTAGAATTCAAAAAAACCGCCTGTGGGTTGCATTAAGAGGACGAAGTTTAGCATATTTTCGAAAAATACTTAAACAGTTGACACCTGTCACATTTCCTTCTGTTATAACAAATTCTCGGATAATTTTGGTTTTCGAGCATGGAATCACAATTTTTACATACAAATCATTGTATTCAATATGATCCAACATTAACTTAGTTAGTTCTTCGCGCCGACAAACCCCAAAAATGCCGATTATCACAACAACCTTCATAAGTAAATATGTTTCATCATCTGCAGTACTAAGAAACTTACATACGTCTTCCTTTGTAAAAACTTTGGACTTTTTGGCTTTGTAACCCTCTGAACTTCTTTTCAAAAATGTGATTAGTTGCGAAAATCTGCTTATATCTTGATTTTTCTTGACTGAAATCATAGTTCTCAACATTGAGTAGTGAGTCCATAGTGTAGATGGTTTCTGGGAGCGTTGCTTTCCGGAAAAATAACTCAAAAGGATTTTCTCAGACACCTCCTTAATTTTGTTAGCTTTGCACCAATCTTCAAACTTCTGTTACTCCAGTTCATACCGCGCCTTGGATTTTGTCGGGACTAAACTTGAGATCGCTTCGTTTGCCGCTGCTTCTATATCAGAGGGTAAACTTCCATCAGAATCGCTCATTTTGAAAAGCGCTTTTTATATTTTTGGATTTGTTTGACAAAGTTTCCACAGTAACCATGCGAAACAGTAACCATGCGAAAGGTAACATATAAAACTTGATTAGTAAACTTAATAGCAGGTACATTTTTACAGGTGCATTTTTATTTTTAAAAATGCCTTTTGCCAAATATTTTTATTCATAGAAGAAAGTAGGTAGATAAAATTGTGTACAATATTCTTGTTGTAAATTCATATTACTACACTCGATGTTTTATCAAACTCGGCTGACGCCTCGTTTGACAACTTTAACATCTCGTGTTGTAATATGAATCTTTCCAACACTAATATTGTAAATAACTATTTTCTTCAAACGTCAGTAAATCCGTCATTACTCGACTGTGTAGGCGGCAGTGAAGTTTCATTTTTCCTCCGCCGGAGCTTTACTTTTCCGCCGGCGGAGGTAAAAGTGTTGTCATAGCAACATAGATACAATACAAACAAACATCAAAATAAGCGTCAACAACTCAAGAGTTATTAAACTAAAATTTGTATTTATCACTCAATTTGTGACTGCATTTCTAAAAATCACTAATTTAGGAACAAATTGGTTATTATTTAATCGAACTTACTCAATAACTGCTTATCAATACGGAATTAAAACGCAATCGAAAACGCAATTTTAAAAATATAATTATTGTTGACAGTGTCCACTGACAGCTTTATGTTACATTACTATAGCAACAACCTGAGCCTATTCACCGACACCGCGCCGGTCTAAGCCGCCTTGCGAACCCACTTATCTTTAATAATAATTATTATTACTATTAAAAAGAGACGTTTTTGCATTAATTTGTCGACATTTGAAGAAAAAACAGCATATTTTATTTGGAGGAAAAGTTACTTTTCATGGCTTGCTCTCTATTACCAGCCTCACTCCGTTCGGCTGTTAAACACGAGCGCGCCATGAAAAGTATTACTTTTCCTCCATATAAAATAATATACTATTTTGATATTGCGGCGACATCGACATAGGGTGAAAATTCTATGGATTTGTGTGAATGGGCGTAACCCTGCACGCCCTTTGTATTTAGTACGTGCTTACGAATGTATGTCTGAGTATATGTAATATATATTCGCGAATTAAAAAATACACATACATTAAGGATTTTTCACCCATTTAACCCCTAATGGGTTGCTTAGATGACTTGAGTTGAGTTGATTACTTAGGAAGGTGCAATCCATAGCGTTCTAAATTAAACCTTTCAGATTCTAGTAAGCATATGGTTTGTTACATATAAAATGATTTTCCCTATATTAGAAAACGAGGAAATTTTATACTTTATGAAAAACTGAGACGGCAGTTCGAGGGTATATTTCTAGGAGAAAGCTCCCTAAATACGTTTCTATTTTGAAAATGCCGGGGAAATGGGCTTTTCAGGGAAAATGAACTTTTCAGGAAAAATATAAGAACATCAATGAAGGTTTTAATTTTTTAACTTAAAAAGTAATTTTTCTTAGAACAGCCGATTACTTGATGAGAATCTACGCTAAAAACTGTATTAGAAGGCAATCTGTAAATGATGATATTTTTTGTACGGGGTAAGCTACATTAAAGAGTTGAACAAATTATAATTGATTGAAAATGCCGCATTGGCGACATTTTTTGATTTTCAGTTGAAAAAATCTACTTTAAGCGTCCGTGCTAGCTAACGCATAGCTATTTTCATAAAATCAATCTCAGATTCGTAAGTAGACCTCGTGATCTCTGCTATAAAAATGTCCTATAACTATTTTCCGTACGAGTTCGGGAAATTGAGGATAATCTGAAACATGCAGAAGATTGCCAAAATGAAGAAACACGTCTTCCAATATTTTGACATCACCTTTAGGTTAAAATTTATAGATTTATACATTCAATTCTTTTTTATGTTCGGCACACACATAAAAGGAAAATCCAATACCACTTAACGAGCGGTGCGTGCGCGGAGAAGATGGTGGGCGTTGGATTTGAAGCGCTGTAGGTTGCAGTTTTTGGGAAAGACATTACTCAAAAGTCCATTCCAGAGCGAGGCAGTCCTCCAGATAAAGGAGCACCATAACAGCGACGTCCTAGGTGTTCGCAACTGAATCGTATGTTGATGAGCAGCTTGTGTCTGACGGGTGTTTCTGTTTGGCACAACTCTGGGCGGAATCAACAGTGCCAGCTCGTTCGAACACCTTTCATAGTATAGTGTAAGTGCCCAGCGACATAAAGTTGCATTTATGAATATTGTCTTGGACATTTTTGTGTGGCTTAATTGCGGCTAGTCTACCACCTTTTCCCTTTATGAAAACTTTCGTAGCGGGGGCGTTTGCTTTCCAGTTCTTCCGAAAGCCGACCATTTCGCGTAGTGCAAAATATTTATGGATACTGTTTTTATTTTTAATGTAATCGCGAGGCAAGTATATGAAACGCGCGAAAAAAAAAAGTGTCCGACAAAAATTTTGGGGCGTTAAGGGTGTCCGACAATTCAAACATATCCAATTCATGAGTTAAAAAAATTTATGAATAACGAGCTGATTTTTTCAGGATTACTTAATAAAAATATGTAGAAAATGAATATCCAATTGTCCGACAAATTACATTTTCCGATTTTCCAGTCCGACACGGGAAAATCATCGGTTTCACGAAGCCAAAAAATTTACGAATAACTGTCGGACAAAAAAGAATCATGTATGTAAAACAAGTACTCGACATGTGGTATAACTGTCCGACAAATATGTCGGGACCAATCTGCAGTCCGACAAAAAAACATCAATTTTAAACAGCATTATTTTTCAAGTATTCATTAATTGTGATAAAGTTTTATAAGCTACTGTAAATGGATTGTGAAATGCGTAAATAGTTAATAATATGTATTGAAACCTTGATTGAAACTTACCGACCCCCAGTATATGTATTACCTTCTGAAAGTCGGCAGTCAGACACGTGATCGTACAATTTTTTACAAACCTATTTCGACCCATCCATTACGTTGTGTATTTAGTAGCTCCCAAATTCTTTGGGAGCCGCAATAATTCTTTTGTATTTTCCTTCTTGGGAACTCTTATTTCCCCCTTTTTTTCTTCCTTATCTTAGCAATTAATACACCAAGAACATTTAATACATTTATTAAATAAACGGAACCAGTGAGCACATGTTAACCCATCAGATAACCCTGACGTCCTACTAATAGAATGGCATCTTTAAAAATATCTGCGCACGCCAATGGTGAGAAATTTGGCTCGTCATCTATAAGTGAGTTTCGGGACAACCTTATTTGACAGTTCCGCGCCGTATTGCTTGCGCAGCGCTGCATGTTTTTGTTTAACTTAATTATAAAAGTGAATAAAAATGGCCGAATATAACATCAAGTTTGCTAGGTAAGTATATTACTCAAGAAACATTCAATAACTTATTAGTGTTAGCTATATTTTCATGTATATATACCAAAATAACAATAGATTTACTGATAACTTCAATAAGGCATGCTAGTCGTTGGCAGCGAGCCGCCATTTATTGCCGTCCTTTCCGTTAGGAATAAGAGCTACTTTACGAAAAAAAAATTTGATTACTTATATTATTTTTTATCCGATCGGAGGAAAAACGACACCTTTCTGATGTGTTTTCTCACCGCAAAAGTCATGATTCCAGTATATTGTATTCGTTGCTTGGCAACATGCAATAACTGCACAAGAATAGAAAATAACAGTCCGGGAATATAACATTCCCGTCCTAGGCCGGGAATGTAACATTTCTGTCATATTCAAACGCCTTGTTTGTCAGATCTGACGTCTATCAAAAGTAACATTTAGCTGTAGTTTCCGTAGCTACGCAATAAACTTCAAGCTCGCTCAATTCAAAACTTGATATTATGTTGAGTTTAAATTTAAAACACGTTTTTATTTACAGTAATATTTGGCTCTATTTATATAAGTACGTATTCTAATTAATTTCGATCGGATAAAAAATAGTATGTGCAACTCGTAGGAAAAGCACATTCCTGGACTCCTGTGTTGCTGGCCTCGGCTGCGCCTCGTCCAGCAACTACCACAGTCGTCCAGGAATGTTTTGCTTTTCCTCCTAGTTACACAATATACTATTGTAAGTAATGGGTAAAGTAAAATCTAAAATGACCTCTATTATTAATTTTTAATGGTTTTTCAATGCATGAAGCATTAGCAATGCTCGCGAAAGACGATTTTCCGCATCATCCTTCAGCTGACATTGTCATGTTACCGCCCAACGACGACTGTGAAACCGACGAGGATTCAAGCCAGGAAGATACGATGTGCCCTGATAATTTACCCTCTGCTCAGCTTAGGGCTCCAGCAGAAATACGGGTACCTCTCTAAGATTCGGATTCGGAAGATGACAACATTCCTCTGGCTCAACTTATTCCAAAAAAAGTCAAAATCCGCTCCAAAATTTGCCAAAGTTTATAATTAGACTAAAAGTCATATTCCATATGAGCCATGTAACTTTGATTCAGGTCAACAATTTGACTGAGAAGACGCAAATGACAGTTCATCGGTCTCCTTGTTTTTTAATTTCTTTGATGAAAACGATTTTGACTTACTCATTGAAGAAACAAATCATCATGCGGCAAAAAAAATAAAAATAACAAACCAGTTACTGTCCGAGAAATGAAGTTTCGTTGGTATATCCGAGACATAAAATGTTTTGGGAACAGGATAAAGATGTAAAAAAAAACATTCTTGTTTCAGAGGCGCTTTCCAGAGATAGGTGTGATCACATAATGCAGATAACGACAATTTGTTTACTAGTGATATATTCGCTAAAGTTCGTCCATTGTTTACTCTATTGAGTCAAAATTTCCTAAGATATGCACCTAAAGTTGAGACCCATAGTGTTGATGAGGGCATGGTACCCTATTTTGGGTGCCATGGCTGCAAACAATTTATGCGGGGTAAACCCATACGCTGGGGCTACAAGCTTTGGGTAGGTTGTTCAACAAGTGGTTATATCAATTGGTTTGAACCATATCAAGGCGCTTCTACGCACATTTCACCAGAGTATAAGGAAGTTGGATCAGGCACTGGTGTTCTGCTCTGTTACGTAGATCAACTTTTGACACGTTGCGTTGGCCTCAAAATAACTCTTATTTTTTTTGATAATTTTTTTCCAACTTGCCGTTTTTGAATATTTATCTGCCAAAGGTATTCGAGAAACTGGAACCGTTCGCTCAAACCGCATTCCCAAAAATCCCCTCAAGTCATCAACTCAAAAAATGTCCAAGAGGTACGCATGATCACAAATCCGATATAAACAAAAAATTAACAATTCTTAGTTGGAATGATAATAGCGTGGTTTCGATAGTATCCAATGCTGTCGGTTTGAATCCCATACGGATGGTAAAACGGTATTCAACGGTATGATACCTAATAAATAACTTGAATAAAGGTGATTTTTTAAAAATTTTCATACCTCGGAAATAAGTGGGTTAACATAAAACAAATCTTAATAAGTGAAGAAAGAACATATTAATTTCCTTAAAGCTCAGTATGAACATAGGTAAGTTAATTCCATTTGTTAAACTCCAAATATACTTAATTATGCCACCTTTCATAACTTGTAGTAACATCCAGGACGGCAGTACTTAATATTACCATTTTTAATTCACAAAAAAAAACATTTTGCTTATTTTTTACGTATAAGGTAATGTTTTACTGTCGGACAACTTATTCATTATGTTCTCTAGTTCATTTCAAAGCAAAAAAATCGAAAAAAGAAATTGTTATTCGTAAATTTTTTGGCTTCGTGAAACCGATGATTTTCCCCCGTCGGACTGGAAAATCGGAAAATGCAATTTGTCGGATAATTGGATATTTATTTTCTACATATTTTTATTAAGTAATCCTGAAAAAATCAGCTCGTTATCCATAATTTTTTTTAACTCATGAAATAGCTATGTTTGAATTGTCGAACACCCTTAACGACCAAAAATTTTTGTTGGACACTTTTTTTCGCGCGTTACATTAAAGAAAAAAACAGTATCCATAATTTTTTTGCACTACGCGAAATGACCGGCTTTTGGAAAGCCTGGAAAGCAAACGCCCCCACTACGAAAGTTTTCATAAAGGGAAAAGGTGGTAGACTAGCCGCAATTAAGCCACACAAAAATTTCCAAGACAGTATTCATAAATACAACTTTATGTCGCTGGGCCCTTACACTAATACGATCAGCGGATTCATGGCAGCGCAGCGGGCCGCAGGTATCGCGATTTTTTCTATGAATGTTCGATTGTTTCGTTGCTACTTATTGCACAGCTTATTCAATAAACAGCTACTCATCTTGCGGCGGCATCCTTTGATTTGGGAAAGTCAAGTGAAAATTTTAGAAGAGGGCCATGAATTAATATTTTTCTAAACGTCTGGGCATCTGAATAATACTTTTGGCAGTTCGTTTAATTTAAAATACGATGTTTTATCGTCTAAAATCCGTTTGAAAACGATTTTAAATGGCAAAATTGTATAAAAATCCGAAATTTACGATCTTTTTAGGGCAATAGCCGTAGCTTCGGACGAATTTGTAGTGGATTTTGAAGCGAATATTCATTTTAAATTCAGCTCGCTTCATGTCATTACATTGCCTGAAAAATCACGAGACCGTGAAACTGAACCGCTCAAGGCACTGCCACCAGGATGCGCAGTGCCCGACACTCCAACTTTCCGATTTCGATAGAGATGAGTAGCTGGTTATTGAATAAGCTGTGCTTATTGTATTTACATATTCCCTTTTATTCAATGTTTACAAAATTAGGCGGTTATTTGAAAATGGGTGTATATAACATACACACTCCAAGCATTAGTACAACGACTAAATTCAAAAAAACATTTCGCTTCTTTTTTACGCATAAGATAATGTTTTACTGTCGGACAACTTATTCATTATGTTCTCTAGTTCATTTCAAAGCAAAAAATCGAAAGAAGAAATGGTTATTCGTAAATTTTTTGGCTTCGTGAAACCGATGATTTTCCCGTGTCGGACTGGAAAATCGGAAAATGTAATTTGTCGGACAATTGGATATTAATTTTCTACATATTTTTGTTAAGTAATCCTGAAAAAATCAGCTCGTTATTCATAAATTTTTTTAACTCATGAATTGGAGATGTTTGAATTGTCGGACATCCTTAACGCCCCAAACTTTTTGTCGGACACATTTTTTTTCGCGCGTTTCATAAACTTGCCTCGCGATTACATTAAAAATAAAAACAGTATCCATAAATTTTTTGCCTACTACGCGAAATGGTCGGCTTTTGGAAGAATTGGAAAGCAAACACCCCCACTACAAAAGTTTTCATAAAGGGAAAAGGTGGTCGACTAGCCGCAATTAAACCACACAAAAAATTCCAAGACAGTATTCATAAATGCAACTTTATGTCGCTGGGCACTTACACTAGTAGTATCGATAGTAAAGAGATAGGTCCGCCACTTCTCTTCGATCTTCAAGGCTTTAGTCAACTCTGGGTCATACACACGACGGACTGTTCTTCTCTGTATGGAGTCAAATATCTTGAGCAAGGGATGGGTGCCGACTTCCACACAAGGTAACAGTATTCCAGAGATAGTCTTATCTGAGCCTCATAGGCCAGTAAGAGCTGATGAGGTGTATACAACTTTTTTTACCCTATACAGTGCTGCTTGCTTTTGTGCTGCTGCTTTGGCAATTTTGGTTACGTGACTACGCCAAGACATGTTGTTTAATACATCGATGCCCAGCAAGCTTATGGATGAGGCCAGTGTTATTGATAAGTCAGGTCCTAATGTGTTTGCTTTTTTTGGGAAGACAGCTGCTTTAGTCTTTCCTGCGTCAAACTGGACATTGTTTTCCTCGCCCCATTCCACGATGGCGTTCACATCCTCATTTTTGGCAACAATCTGATTTTCTCGCTCGCGTTGGGAACGAGCAGCGATAATTGGAGTCCGCGTCATGAATGATGATATAAGAGTGCTGTCGTCTGCAAAGCTGTAAATAGAATTGTTTGTCCTATCTTAAAAGATCGTTTATATAAAGCAGGAACTGTGTGGGAGATAATAAACACTCTTGAGGAATCGGGCATTGAATTTAAATTCCTCCGAGACATGTACATCAATACCAACTCGGATGCTTCGATCCCTTAAGAAATTCCAAAGCCATAGAAGCAGTGCTGGTGGTAGTCCGTAAGCTGTCAATTTGTTTAACAATCCATCATTCCACTCCCTATCAAATGCTTTGCATATGTCGAGAGCCACTGCACGAGATTTGCCGTAGGTCTCGATGGCTTTGGTCCACAGGCAGGTCACGTAAGTCAGTAGATCTCCCGTTGATCTGTGCTTGCTGAAGCCATACTGGTGATCGCTTATGATGCCTGCTGATTCAAGATATTTTAAGAGCTGTTTGTTGATCAGTTTCTCCATGATTTTGGACATGATGGGAACTAAGGCAATTGGACGTTAGTTATTTGGAATCGTGTTTTTACCTGTCATTGGTTTCACCTGAGTGCACTTCTAGCTAGAAAGAAGCATGCAGTTGCGTATGATAGGGAGAAAAGCCTGCATAGTGGAGCTGTTAGTTTAGCAGCATATTTCTTAAGCATTATTGCGGGAACGCCATCAGGTCCGTGGTCTTGTTAGTGTCTAGGCTTTTGAGTATTCGTTTCACTTCGCGTGGGCGAGAACGCTTTTTTTATTTGGCTGTTTCCATTATTGAGCTATCATCTTTGGTCAGTGGTGGGATTGACGTCTTTGAGAGACTCTGATTGATATCTTTGGCTACTGACCAAAAGAATCTTGATCCTTTAGGACAATCAAGAAGCTTGTTCTTGATCTGTTCATTATATCCCTCTTTGCTCTCGTCAATGCTCCGCTTACAGTGGTTTCTAGTCGTGATGCATATATTTTCGATTTTTGGCTGTCGGATCTCAGCGCCATTTGCGGTAGGCATTTTTAGCATTGACCGCTCTTGAGCAGTTTTTCCCAAACCATGGCTTTACTGTTTGTTCAATGAAGAGGGGATGAAAGCTTCCATATACCAGCTAGGATAACTTGAGTTATCTCATAAGCAGATTCAAATGTGTTTTGATTCCTAAAGCAAACATCTTTCCAAGGAAAAGAAAGATAAAACTCGCGAAGATCACGCCACTTTGCAGATTTGTAGTGCCAAACCTTTCGGGATACATGTGGCTCCTGTGTGTTTTGATAGCAAGTTCACAGGTTGCGGAGATAAGATTGTGGTCTGATGAGCTCAACCTACAGTTACGGTGTACAGGTCAGGATTAGTTGTTAAGGATAGATCCAGGAGACTGGCAAAGTCTTTTTGCCATTCACGGATCCTGGTAGGTTCGTCAACCAGCTGAGTAAGTCCGTAACTTATAGCAAAAGTCTTGGCTTCTTGTCATTAATTGTCGTTTTTGTTGGAGTGATTCAACCAGTCGATGTTATGTCATCACAAGGGCATAGTGACGAAACATGACCCACGCCACCTAAACCAAATGGATGGTATTTCACCGGGCGACACGGACACCTGCAGTCTCATTAAAAACGGTTTGAAGGCGGAAATGGGTAAGGATTGGAAAATTTTGAATTTTTTTGGTAATTAGAGGCTGTTTCTGGTGGATTTTATGGTAGGTTTCGAGGTAACAATTTACTTTTAGTATATCGATGTGTATAGTTTTTGTGGTAAGTAAAATAAATAGTTTTACTTGCCTGAATTCTCATTTAAAATGATTTGAAGATATTTCTTTCGGGATCGAATTATTTCGCAAAATATGAAAATTATCTCTTGTAGTTTTTAGGTAGGACGCTTTCAAGCAAAAGTTATCGATAATTTTATTATGAGAAGGGCAGATATTCTGCCATGCAATAAGAAACCTTTCTGCACTAATATTTGCAAGAGGCTTAAAAAGATTGTTGATGAAGAAATACGTCATTTACATCTCGAAAAATAAAAGCAAGGAATTCGAAGGTTAATAAACTATATAGTGAATAAATCTATAAACAAACCCATTTATATTTAACTCTTATGCCCGTAAACATAACAAATATGATTCACTCCTTGACAACACATTTAACAATATACATAAAAATGCATTCCCTTAAAATGTCCTATGTTACAAGAATTATAAGCATTGACATATTCACAATCTTTTCCCGCCATTCCGGCAAGAGAAATAGTCTATTCGTCATAAGCGAATAAACCATTAACATATACTCAAGAAATTTCACTAAAATGGTCACATAAGCTCGACACAAATATTTGCTTTCTTCGAGTTAGACCATAACATCAAGTTAAGCCGAAGTATAGAGTAAATGAGAATGCAATCTACTAACTTACAATAGAATAAACAAAATCAAACTAATTATTATAAGCTTTTAACCTACAAGCATTCAGGACACCATCATAAGGGATATTGTTCAAACCCAATTAATAATAATAATAATAATAATAATAATAATAATAATAATAATAAAAACGTTTATTACTCACAATGAGTACATCATAATACATAAATCACTCTAAAGACTCAAAAAACAAAATTACTCTAACACAATCTAAGAGGAACAACTAGTGAGTAAAAAGCCCACATTTCAGACTTCTGCTCAAGGGCAGATTCTGTTCTCCCAATGCGGCTTAGAGAAAGAGAAAAAGAAAAAAAAATAATAGAAAAATAGGCCTGGTACTAGTTATTATTGACTATTACCTATACTAACAGGGAAAGGATATGTGGGAGGGGGTGTAAAAGGAAGGAGAGAGGACTAAAAAAAAGGAGCAACTATTGATGCTCAAACAAATATCGAGAGACTGTGGCCTTAAATTTCCGACATGACAGTGCAGGGTCGGCAGCGTTAAATGGCAGAGAGTTCAAGCACGAAGCAACATCTCTTAAAATATTTATTTCTATGGCTCGGTATTGTGATGGTGTTTCTACGTAAATTTAGATGGTGTACATCTGTTCGAAAACCAATTTTATTGTAGAGGTACGGAGGTGTCTTAAATTTAATAATCTTATGGTATAAACAAGCAGCATGTAGACTACGTCTGTTGAACATATTCAACCAGGACAGCTCATTAAGTTTATGTGATACTCCTCGCCTTCTTCTTATACCAAAAATAAATCGGATAGTTTCTGTACTCTACGTTTATCGAAATTATCCAAGCATGGGCCATATATGTTATCGCAATGATTTAGATGCGAGAGAACTAGAGAGTCACACAAGTGTTTTTTTACATTTTTGTCGAAATAATGTCTATGAGGATATATTAATTTCAATGAGGCATATGCCTTCTTCAAAATGGATGATATATGGTGTTTAAATCGAAGCTGCGAATCCAAAGTCAAACCCAAACTTTTAGCTTTATCAACTACGGGCAGAGGCTGATTGTTTATTGTTATATCGAGAGAATTATTTATTTTTTCTAGATTATTTTTGCTACCGAAAAGCATCACTAAAGATTTACTGGGATTAAGCTGTAATAAATGGTTATCAGATACATTAAACAAAGAGTCCATATCAGAATTGATGCTATTAACAGCAACTCCAACATCCAGCGGGTCAAAAGAAAAGTACAATTGCATTGCATACAATCTGCATAAAAATGATAATTACAAAATTTCAGGTACATATTGTAAACGACTAATTTTTGGTAACACGTTTTATTTCGCCAATATTAT
>MU182171.1:510522-606353 GCA_016904865.1 Pissodes strobi | reverse complement strand
ACGTCGCCTCTCCAAAATTTGCTTGTTACATTCGGCCATCCTGCAACAATTAATGCCCTCATTAATTTAACTCGCCAGTAAATCAACCAGATCTTATCGATCTGTGCATTCGCCATAACACCAAATCGCCTACTCTAAAGGTTTCGCCTGTGGTTGCAACCTTACGCCTTTTATCGAATATCACCTTTATATTACGCCTTTGTCAGATTTTCCACTCGCCTTTAAATCGCCATAGCTCTCGCCTTTCGCCAACAGAGCATTCGCCATTTGCACCTCGCCAGTCAAACTCACTCGCATGCACCTTTCAACCTGACCATTCACACTTTGCACCTCGCCAGTCAGACTCACTTGCATGCACCTTTCAACCTAACCTTTCGCCCTCGGTGTTTTACACTTCGCCTCGCCAAAAAGTCAGCAAACGCCTTGCTCGTAAACGCCAGCCCGCGCCAGCAGTTGGAAATAGTACGCTTTGGGTACCCAAAATTCGCCAAACGCCTCTCTCAATTTGAGAATCGCCTCAGAAGACCGCAAAGTCTTTGTCGTCCTCGCCTGCGCATGATCCTGGACTTCCTTGCCCCTCCAATTCCACAATATCGGTTGATGGACGCCGATATCTGTCAAAGGAGGAAATAAAGCCAGTATACAAGTCGCCAGGGGAAGAGCAACCAAATGCCCTCGCATTCGCCTGTAGATCGAGAGGTAGACCGTCAATCAGACACGAAAGCGCCTTTGTGCCTGAAAGCCCACACCTTTCGATCAACGCCATTTTATCATGATAATAATGGGTCATGGTTTCGCCGTCCAATTTAACCCTCGCTATCATCTCCTTGAGCAGCTGAGCAAAGTCATGCACTCTAGGAAACGCCTTCCTAAGAGCCGCCTTCCAGTCTTCCCATGAGAGGTCATATTCATCGAGCCGATTAAACCAGCCCCTTGCTGCGCCTTGCAATTTCGCCTGCATAAAATACGCTCTCTCATAGTTCGACCATTCATGAATATCGCCTAACTGATCAATTTTGCTCAACCACCTGACTACGTTACAGTCCTGACTGTCAGGATCGAAAGGGTCAAGAATGTCGCTGCCTGCCCTTGCCCTTGACCCCATACAGCCCAAACTGCAAGCGGAGTCCGCCTTATCGCTACAAGCATGCTCTACTACCGCCTGAGGAGCGCTCTCACCTGATTTATCGCCTTTTCTGATGCCCTTGATACCGCCAGTATCAACGGTCGCCCTTTGTTTCGTCGCCTTTACCATTTCGGCCGCCTTTTGCTTCGCCGCCCTTGCCATTTCGGCCGCCACAATCTGCTGGATACTAGTTGCCAAACCGCCTTTCAACAGCTTATGTACCATGGAGACTGTTTCGTCTTCCATCGCCGAATCGCCTTCGCCGTGGTCACCGCCGCTTAATTCCAACTCGTAATCGAGCTCTAACTCGTCACTTCTACCTTCCTCCATAGGAAATCACTTGAAAAACGCCTTTTAAACACCAATGCCAATAAACACAGTTGAAATACGCCACAATTTTTACAATAATCACTAATTAATTAGCACACACTTGTTTATTATTATCGTAAATATCTGAAAAATCGCCAAATGTCAATCCACTGTCAAGGATAGCAACAAACGCCCGCCTTTTGTTATGAGTTTTTGTGATATCGCCACTCACAAAAAAGAAGAAGTTGCCACTGCGATTTAACTCGCCGAAATCGCGTATTTGACCGTTCTCCACAACAAATAACACAATACGTAGGTTATCCCGACTTCTGATCTGTAAACGACTAATTTTTGGTAACACGTTTTATTTCGCCAATATTATACAGCCACTAATATTTCCGCCTTACACCTTAAAACTTCGCCAGTATAGTCATCATAATTACATAACGCCATGAGTCGACTCTGCTATTCATACAATAACTATATCTACGCCTTATTTCTAATCTATCTATATACTCCGTATTATATAACACCATGACTAGATTCGCCTTCCAGGGTTGTCACGTCTTCGCCTATTTGAACGTCGCCTCTCCAAAATTTGCTTGTTACAATATGAAACGTGCTAGTATATATACTAAATAGAAGTGGACCGAGTATACTGCCTTGAGGTACCCCTGAGACTATGTGCAAGAAATCAGAGATGTCACCGCCTATTTTCACGCATTGACGTCTGTCAGATAAAAAAGACTTTATAATATTTGAAGCGCTTTCTGAAAATCCTATATAATGTAAAATTGATATTAATATTTTATGATTTATGAAGTCAAACGCTTTAGTAAAATCCAATAAAATTAATGCTGTTATTTTATTACTATCCCGAGCACGGAAAACATCATCAATCAATCACATCGGCCATTGCAGTACCACAACCAAATCCCGGTCGAAACCCAGACTGTTTTAATGGCAAAATATTATTAAAATTGACATGGTTACGAACTTGTACTTCGAGGATTCTCTCCAAAATTTTAGATAGAGTAGGGAGTATGCTAATTGATCTGAATTGATTCATGCCATTAGGGTTGTTTACTTTGGGAAGTGGAGTAACGATGGCTTTTTGCCATTCTTCAGGAAAATACGACTGCAAAATGCATTGATTAACAACAAAGAATAATTAGAGTTATATTAAGTTGATCATTACCAATGGCCTTAGTTTTAATTTGCCGTATGATTCTAAAAACTTCATCGTTACTCACGGTATTAAATGTTAACAATGATTCTACACTCTCTTTTGTATTGTTCATATAAAATTGCAAAATATTGTCATTAGGGGAAGCGTTAACATTTACTGAATTAATAAAAAAGGAATTAAATTCATTTACATGCTTGAGCCTATCCGGAATTTCTCGAGACTTGGAAGGTCTCAGCTTGTTAATCTCTTGCCACTTCTCTCTGACTGAAATACTTTGAAACCGGTACCTGTAATAAACTTTTCTCTCAGTTCTAATTGCCGCTGTAGTCAGATTCCTAAGTTGCTTGAAATACTGCCATTTGGCTGGTGATCTATTAATTTTAAAATCACGAAAAGCCTTATCCCTAAGTTTCTGCATTCGTTTAACATTGTCAGTGAGCCAGGGCTGATATGGTCTATTACGAATTGTTTGACGCATAACCGGAGCATAAACATCAAACAATGTCAGTATCTTCGAAGTTAAGTAGCGTATTTTATCATCTATATTTTCAATTTTATAAATCTGATTAAAAGGAGTACTTGCGAGGTCGCTCTCAAACCTGTTGATGTCTATGTCCTTCAACCTTCTAAAATATATTATCTTTGGTTTTTTTTGGAAACTGATAGCTTATACTACAATATATGGATAAGTGGTCTGCTATATGCTCTGAATTTGTGAAAATTAAATCTATAAGCGACACAGAATTTGCAGTCACTCTGGTAGGATTTGAAATGATTTGTTCAAGACCAAACTGTTCAGTCATTGATAGTAGTTGACCACATTTTGAGTCACCCAATTTCAAAAGATCTATGTTAAAATCCCCCAGAATATATGATCATACTGAGAAAAAAAATTAACCAAAGTATCCTCAAACTTGTTGATAAATAAATTATAGTCTGAGTTTGGTGGCCGATATATTACACCGACAATAAAAATTTCTTTGTTAATAAAAATCTTCAACCATATGCTCTCCATACAATCATCACTCTCACTAAGCACAACCTCATACCTATGTTGGCTACGAATGTAAATTGCAACTCCGCCTTCCCGCCTACCATGTCTATCATTTCTTTCGACCACACAATTCTCCAGAGAAATAGCGTTACTGAAAATTTCAGAGTTCAGCCAGGTCTCGGTCACGCCAACAATATCGTATTCCTTATCAAAATAATAATCCCGGAATGCAACAAAATTTGGCAGAATTGAACGGACATTAGTATGTGAGATGTTAAACGTCATTTAAAATAAGAAAAATAAATAATTAAGTTAGTTTGGGTTAACACAAGGAAAATTATTGGATAGGAGAATGAAGGAATATGAGAAGAATTGAAAGGGAAAGAGAAGAAAAACAAAATCTATCTATGCAGAAATAATATAAGAAAGTAGCTCCAAATCTTGCAAATGTTGCAACCTCCTAACATACAGAAAAAAAATTAATCTTAAGTCTAATAAGCTCCTAACATAAAAAAAATAATTAATCGTAAAAAGAGAAATCAAAGAAAATCAAATGAAACCATGCATTTGAATATAAATACATATGCCCATCCTACCATTCTCACTCTCAAGCCACTAGCAAACACTATACCAAAACAGAGTTATAATCATTAGAGGCACTTCACAAATAAATATGAATACGAAATATCAAAAGTAATTGAAAGGATGTACCCTAGAAATTGAGAACTTTACACATAACTAGAGGAATGAGAACATAATACAGGCATATGTGAATATAATGAAAAGCGTACATGAGTGTTAAAAATACAATGTAGATGCGACCAGTTTTCGTTAATACCAGTAGCTAAGCTGTTAGTAGGTGAAATGTGCGATAAATAACAATAGATAATGTTTTAGCGAATCAAGATTAATATGATATACATAGGTATGATCTAACCTTTGTTAATATCAGTGGCCAGAAAACATGAAAATGTATGATGAAAATACTAGTTCACATTCATCGGTCGCACGAATTTTCAAATTAAAATAACATTCTAAGCCATGTTATGATCTAAGATTTTAAAAGTGCGAAGAGAAAAGTTAATACTAATATAAAACTTACAGTCTGACAGTTCTAGAACAGATGAGGTCGCAATAACGAAATGTTACTAGTTATTCATGTCTTTTTGTATCTCACTCCACATTTTTTCCGTTTTCACTATTATCTTCCGATTGTTGTGGAAAATGTATACAGAACCGCCGGTAACTACATACCTATCATTAGGCAACTATTTTCTAATGAGATAGAGTACTCGATACTTAGGTATTCATTTTTTGCTCACACCAACAGTAGTGTCAACATTAGAAATCATAACATAATCACCCACTTTAAAAGTTTTAGCTTGTTTATATTTCCTATCATAGTGTAACATATTTTCAAGTTGAGTCTACAATAATAACCCAAGCCTTATTTCTAACTAACTGGTTGTCCTCTGTTTGATTATCTATCAAATTGATTTCCCCCATTTCATCTCTACCAAATAGAAGTTAAGCAGGTAAGTAACCCGCAAATCTATTTGCAGTGATATTGAAATAAAATTCTACATGAACTTGTCCCAGCCTCCTTGGGTAGCTTTATCCCAGCTTTCTTGGGTAATCACGAATCTGATGATCCCTTGATACACATTCGAAACAACTGCCAGGCTCTTGTTACGGTTTTGTACACTCTCTTGAAGTATGTCCAACTAAACTCCAATTAAAGCACTTGATTGGTGTCGTCTGGTTTGAACATGAATAACTAGGCTTCTTATTTAAAGGAGCAATAGGGGCGTTAACACGATTTGCAAAAAGAGTAGTCCGAACAGGTTGATTTCTTTCTGGTTTTGATAGGGAATTCATTACTCGTAACACTTCTTCCAGCTTAGTAAACTGTCATATTTTTGCCTGTACTTGGAAAGGAGAGTTATTCAATATTCTATCATATGAGGGATAATGCCTTCTGGTAAATTTAATTTGTTGCCAAGCATAACTTCATCAGTGAAATAATCTACAAATTTTTCATTTCTTCCCAACTTCCGGGCTTAAAGTCTTCATAACCCAAACTAAACATGAAATATCGAAAAGACAGAGCAATATTTTCTGGCCTCAAATGGAACCACTATAAAGCTGTACCGCCTAATTTCTTGACTACTGATAACATGAGTAAATTATCCGGCACGGTATATACCATCAATGATGTGCTCGATTGTTTTGACCCAAACATTCACATCTTCGCCCTGGATAGCTGAAAACTTCTGTATCAACACTGAAACATCTTGAAGGGGCGCTTCAGACTCCCTCGAATTAGTACTTGCATTTAACTTAACAGCAATAAGTTCTTCAACACTTAATAAAAGGGTATTGATTATTGGGGGCACCTACGGTGGCGGTGTACCAGTAGAATCTTGATTATCGCCCTGCATGGTAAGACGTTTTTTTTTCCCTAATTTCAAAACCTAATCCAGAAACATCTTCCTCCAAACGGTATTTCTGCTTCAACCCCTCACCTGAAGATGTTAGGAGCTTCGGGGTTGACAGAACAGCACTAATTCCGAGCAGACTGTATTATTAAATGATAATTAAAAAAGAAGTACAAATTATAAGCGTTAACATATTCACAATATTTTCCCGCCGTCTTCTATTGTCTTGCCAACAGTCCCGACAGGGCTGCCAAAACTATCGGAAGCCTCGACTTTAGGGCGCGTAATTCAATTAAAAAATGTGGTGCGAATTTAAAACTCTACAATATAACCCATGTTTCTTAACGGCAAACTGCCAAAAATAATTTAAATGCGCAAAGATGATTTCGCTCTTAAAGAAACAACTTTCCGATAATCGTCTGACTTCATTTCTTTCAATTTCAAAAAGGTTTCCAAAATTGGATTGAATGGTTTATTAAATCTTTCTTTTTTGCACGATAGGGATTCTATCCGGAAAATGTACCACAAGCGGTACTCTTAGTTCTGGCTGATATAATTTAGAGGCTATACGAGGAAAACCGTGGGTGCTTCTGATATAACATTACATTTCAAGGGCAAACAATCAAAACTTGATTTCTCAGTGTCATGTCTATCATTTTTTGAATCATATTTTAATAATCGTAGTCAAGGTGTGTTGCCAAAACTGAAATATAATTTCCAAATAAGCTATTGTTTAGAATAATATTTATTTATCTTACTTACAATAACATTTAGCGTTTATCTCCGCACGATTAAGAGATGTGATAGGTTAGCTGTATTACCCTACATCTATAAAGGACAATATTAAGAAAGTGGAACTATACTAAACCAAATTAATCCTAGAAGATTTCTGACGTAAAAACTTATGTAGAATATTATTTAGAATATTTTTGCATGGGGGAGCGCGATGTATTGTTCTGAGCCCAATCGCCCCCCGCCATATCTTGGATCCGTCCCTGACATAATTAGTTTATCCCGCTATGTTGCTATATATTCATAGGACATAGACTAAATATAATGTTAGACCTGATATAAAATAAATATTTTAAAAATAAAAAATAGCCAATATAATATATCGCGCCAACCTACGTAAAAATCAATTCTTTCATACACAATAGTTTCCTGATTGCGCCAATCTAATGCTGCCAACATTCAATAGGTTTCTGATTACCTCCTCGATAAGATACTAGACCCTCTTGAGGGAGAAAAAATCTTTCAGGACAAATTGAACGTTTACTTTCAGTTTATTAAGTTGTGTCTTTTGATATAAAAGTGGTTTTTCAGGAAAGAGGGCGATGATTTGACAATTCATGAGAATCGAAATTTTATTTACTGGTAACATTTATGGTCTTGTTTCACTTATTAATTTAGAGAGTTGGGGAGAAGTAATAAATGTTTTATCTCGAACGTGCTGTCCTGAAGAATAAATGTTTGCTTGCAACACTGTGATATTAATATTATTATGAATTTTTTCAGATATTTTAAAGCTTAATATGATAGATCTGCTTAAGAATCCTCATTACCTTTCATCAGATACAGCTGCACGTAATTGCAGCTTATTAAATAACTTAAGCCATTGCCTAGAGTTCCAATAGAAATTATGGGAAAATTTCAAAAAATAAATTAATATGTTTTTACTTTGAGTGAGCGCCTCTCTTCTAAATAGTTTTTTGGTTCATGTTTTTAATACTAGGGGTGTGTCCTAAGGAATCCTAGGTCCACACAGAAAAATGCGAATCTTTCACGAAAAATCCGTAAACTTGTAATTAAAGGACAACTTGCCCCGGTAAATGCTATAAAATGAAAAATAACTCGATATAATAGAAGAGCGTACAATAAGAAAACGCTTTACTGATTATTTATCTTGTGTCTTACTCCAAAACATTCAATTAAATTAAGTTCTTTGCACAGACCTCTTTCAATTTGTACTGAAATTAAACTTATAAAAATATAGTTTGTCCACTTTACTGAATTAGTTCTATAAAGAGAACCTATTCCTCCTTCAGTATAATAATAAATTGGTATAGATCAATCGAATAATAAAAGTGAAACAATACAGTATTTTGTCAAGTAAGATGTAACATCAATTGACATATTATAAGTAAAATAAACATATAATGTGACGTAAATATATTACTCTAGGTGTATATTACAATGCGATATCTGGAATACGATTTGACGCATTTTAGAAAAACTTAAACAAATAATGTCTGAAAGGGTCGAGGACGATGGAAGAGGAAGATTTTTTAAACTCCATCTGGCAGCGAAAGTGTTAATAAATAAAAATATGTTTTCAATTTAAAATTCAGCCTCAAAAAGATAGCACGGCTTTCGCAAAGAGAGACTGACAAGAGATAAATTAGCCTATGTCACTCATCTATGGAGTAGGGAAATTAAGAGCTACGAAGAATCTCGAGCGACTACATTGGATATATCGAAGGCTACCGACAGAGTTTGGCATGACGGATTGCTCAACAAACTGCCGTCCTTCCAGCGTCCTTCTGCAGCTGGCTTGTCAAATTCCTAAAAAACCGATCTTTGCACGTTTCAGTTGGTGGACACCATCTCAGACACATTCACCATTAATGCGGGCGTGCTTCAGAGCGTAATAATTTCACCAACTCTGTTCCTCATCTATATTAATGATCTGCTGGCCGAAACCATTAATCCTGTTTACAGTTTTGCCGATGACAGTACCCTTGTCTCCCAATTTAGATCAGAAAAACCTTTACCAGCGACTGAGACTTATCACCGCAGATAGGACCAGATTACAACAATTTTATTAATCAAGATCTGGAGAAAGTTTGAACTGGAGGGGACATATATTTGGTCCAGTTCAATGGAGCAAAAACCCTAGCAGCCACGTTTACCAAGAAAGCCAATACGGCGGGCCCTGACATCATAATGGCGGGATCGACCAGTCCTTCAGCCTCGTCAATCGGACTACTGGGTGTCTCGGTTAACAACAATATACTGGCATGACCACGTTGCTAACATTGCAAAATTAGACTCGCACCGTTGCGAACATTGCAACGTGATTGCAATGTTCGCAACCAAAACTGTATTCTTGCTCTACAAAGCGCAAATAAGACCGTGCTTAGAATATTGCTCACATATCTGGGGTGCCGCACTAAAACACACCCTAAAGCTACTGGATTCAAACTAGAAGAGAGCTGTGCGTCTCGTCGGCGACCCGGAGTTGACCTGCGATCTGGATAGTCTGGAATAGCGCAGACATGTGGCCGGGGCAGATGTTCCCCGCCTCATCAAGCCCCCAGCAAAGCCTGTCAGACAGTCACGACAGACGGCAAGAGCGCACCCGTTCGTCGTACAACTGGAAACACCTAGAACATCGCTTTACAAGAATTCATTTGTCTGTCGCACTGCATTATTGTGGAACTCCTTCCTGAGACATCTGCTTCCCCGAAATTGCAACCTACAGCTATTCAAGAACCGTGTCAATCAACATCTTTGCACACACACCGCTGAGTGCCATAGGATCTCCCTTTAGGGGATGTGCCCCTGCCATAAAAAATGATCGGGGTAAAGGGCCGAGTGAGGGGCCCAGGGCATCAAAACATGGAACAAAAAAAAACTACAAGGCAGTTGGCGGTCGAAGAGTTCGCCAGGTATGTCAACTGCTCAGTCTCAATTTAGGAGAAATGTCGGTTTAGTTTAATTTTTTTTTGAGAGAGTAATTAATCAACAAAAGGCGTGGAAATAACCCCTACTCTATTACGCTGAAAAATAATAAAACATGCAGAAAAGTTAAACTACCTACTTGAAATTAATTAATACCGTAAACTGGGGCTACTTTGACATACTTTAGAGAGTTTTTTTATTGTAACTTTTTGGCGCTGTTTTGTATTGTAGGTCAAATTAGTATCATTTGGGGGCTAGTTTGACACCAGAAAAATAATATTTTTTTATTTTATAGTATTTTGAAGGGTTAAACATTAAAAAACACAGATTCTCTTCAAGCTAAACTTTATTTAGTAAAGGTTATAATAATGTGAGAAAAGCGGCAGGTAACAAAATACAAAAAAAAATGGTAATGCTAACACACAGAGACAGATCGAACAGAGGTTTTCGTCTTGTCCTATCTCTTCTCGTTCATTGTTTTGATGCTTAGAGGATGAATTTGAGGCCAAATTTATGAGTGGAAGGTCATCTAAAGAATCCATCGAACTTATAGAACGAGCTGTACTAGAAGTAACCTGACCTAAAGCATCCACCTCAGTATGATTCTTAGAATTGTCTAGTGAAATAAGAGTTCCTGACTTTATAGTCAATTTCTTGTCTCTTTTATGGCGCAATCTATCTTCATTAAAGCCCCTAGATTCTCTCAAAAATTCCAGCAAACTGACGTCTAAAATTCTTCTGGTTCTGGTTTCTTCGGACGGAAGTCTATTTAGAACTACGTTTGGGTCAAATGGACACAATCAATCAATCAATAAACATTTATTAGGGTTTGTTTACAGAGTTAAGGACACTTAAGCTTACTATTACATAGACTAACATAATCACAATACAATGCCGGTGAGGCGCTTACATCCTATGCTAGATGCACTAACGACCTCACAACACAACCGTTGCATCGCGCATTTACATTGGGCGGATGAACTACCCAGTCTATGTTTATACGTAGGCTAGTGGCAATGCTAGTGCTGTCAATTTAATTTCCTTGGGCTATGCCCTTCAAATTTACTACAGTAATTCATTACATACAGATGGGAATAGAACTAGTTAACTTGTTTTCAGGGATGGGAAAAGGTGAGGGGAGTTACATATGGGGAAAAAGCACACCGAAAAACCCCATGTCACGGTTATTTGGTTTAGTCACACACGCATTCATACTCTCTTTCATTCTTCCTTTCATACGTGGGTGAAGCTATCATGATAGCTTAGATGAGGTGTGAACTGTAACGTTTCTCAGAGGCGTTCTTGACGAAAGCGTAGCCACATTACACTTGCCGGAGCAAAGGAGCGCAGAGACGACGTGGCTGCTGTTATTCGACTGAGTGTCGACAGCGGCCGGGCCGTATTTATATGGATACTAGGTTCCTTAGCAAGCCCCACCCACCATACTTTTACGCATAGTGGGTGGAGCCAACCTCGGGCTAGTATAGTCGATGGAAGGAGGTCGACCTTCTGTGCTCCTGATACATCAGGTTTTTCCTGATTGCACAGGGGTAGTTTAGGGGTGAGTTAGGGTATGGGTGGGTATGAAACGTTTAAGGGGGTCTGGGATCAAGGTAGAAAAGTGAGGTTTTCATATGCATGGGCCCGTGTTTTGCCCTATAATCCGGGTTAAACCTGACATTCGCTATGTCAGCGATTTTCGGCGAGCCGGCGATACCGTACTCGAAGAATCTGCACGCGAGTCTATCCACATATTCCCTGACATAGTCGACGTGGGAACTCGCGTGCAGATCTGCGATTCTGGTTCGCAGCCCCGCCGAAAGGGCCGCTCTTAGATGTCGGTTTTGAATGATTTGAATTTTATTCATCTGAGTGTCGGATATCGAGCTCCACACCGGGGCACCATGCATAAGGAAGGGACGTGTTATGGAGCGGTAGAGGGTGATTTTATTTGAGGGGCTGAGGAAGGAACCGTGTCTAATAAGAGGCCTTAGTTTGTCGCTGATAATCCGATTTTTATTCCTCACGTGAGTAACGTGCTCGCCAAACGTAAGCCTCTTATCAAGCACGATTCCTAGGTACTTGAGTTTAGGTTTAGGAGGGATGGGGGTGTTGTTGATGAGGATGGGAAGGGTGTCTATATTTTTGCGTTTCCGCGTAAAAATGGCCATTTCCGTTTTATTCACGTTCAGTTTGATTTTCCAATCAATATAAAATTGATTGACCTGTGCCATATGGGCACTAACGATGTTAGTTGCCTCCTGCGCGCTGGGAGCTTTGGCGTAGAGGGCAGTATCGTCGGCATATAATGCCAGGGATGAGTGAGGGTGGGAGGGAAGGTCTGCTATGTAATAACTAAATAGCTGCGGTGATAATACTGTTCCCTGCGGGACGCCAGCTTGAATTGGCCTCATAGTTGAGTCAGAGTTGCCGATCCGCACCGAGAAGGAGCGCCCGGCCAAGTATGACACGACCAATGCTGCCAAATGCAGCGGAAAGCCGTATGTTACGAAGAGTTTATACAGAAGGCCTTTGTGCCACACTCGGTCAAACGCCCTCTCGATGTCCAGAAGTAACAAGGAAGTGCAATGCCCTTCATTGAACCCCTCAAAGATGTCATATACGATCTTCGCAGCAAGCATGTTAGTGCCATGCCTACTGCGAAAACCGAACTGCTCGTCCGGCAGAATCTTGAGGCTCAGGGCGGCCTCATTAAATCTGGACAGTATGAGTTTCTCGGCAACCTTACTCATTGTGTTCAACAATGAGATGGGACGATATGAACTAGTCAACTTCAAGTCCTTCCCCGATTTAGGGAACAGTACTATCCGCGCGACCTTCCAGGAATTGGGGAAGTGTTGCAAGCGTAATATGGCGTTAACTATATGCATTAGATGCACAAGGGCTTTGTTGGGAAGGTTTTTGAGGAGTAGATAAGGGATGGTATCAGGCCCCGGAGCCTTATTCTTGGGCAGGCGGCTAAGAACTTTGCGCAGCTCGGATGGGGTAACAAGCAGTTTATTCAGTACAGGGGGCGGAATTGGAAATTTGCTGTTCACAAACGGCATAACTCGCTCTGCATAATGGGCGTGCAATGGCACAGTGTCCGGTGGCTCCCTATGTACGCCCTCGAGGAAATCCGCAAAGGCCTCAACTTTCGACTGATCAGTCATTGCATCCTCGCCGCGATGGCGAATAGCGGGGATGCCAGTCGGGTCTCTGCGGATCTGTCTCGCAAGCTTCCACAGGGAACCGTCTGACGTGCCGAGCCCATTTACAAAGGTCATCCACGCCGCATCCCTGTACGTTCGAATATTCAACTTGATTTGCGCGTTAAGGGCGCTCACCCTTAACCGATCAATCACCGCTCGGTTCCTTTGCCACCTACGACGAATTCGGTTCCGAAGATTGATTTGGAGTAGGATGTCGTCAGGGAGAGTTTCCGTAAACGGTTTCTTCCTGACTTTCGGACATATGACGTCTCTGACGTGCTGGATGTTTCTGGTTAGTGAGTCCACCTCGTTCTCTAAGTCCTGGACGGTGTCAATCTGCCTCGGAATGACAGTTAGGTCCCCTAATCTCTCTCGAAACACCCCCCAATTAAGATTTTTGTATGAAATACGTATTATTTCATTGGCTTCCGGCCGCCTAACATTAGTTAGACACATCTTAATTGGCAGGTGATCCGAATTGAGATCGCCTATGACCTTCGGTCTTGCGGCGCCTGTCACTCCTCGAACAAATGCCACGTCCAGGAAAGAGGGAATGAGGCGTTCTCTGTAATAAGTAGGGTCAGAAGTTCTTAGGTATTGGACTTCCATATTGTCTTCAAGCAAGTCGCGAACTACACGGCCCTTATGATTCGTAAACGAATCACCGTACGCCGTGTGTTTCGCATTGAAGTCACCAATTAGCAGTGAGCGCTTTCCCGGCTCGAGAAAGGCTAACAAGTCCGCCTGAGTAATACGGAGTCGGGGGGGAGCGTACCCGCCGCTTACACACAGGCCACCTTCTAGCTCGATGCTAACATGCTCAATGAGCGATCTTATATGGGATCGCCTTTTATATTTAAGTGACCGGTGTATAAGGCAAACCACGCCTCCCCCCTCTCCTATAGGTCTATCGTATCGCTCGACTTGATAGTTGCGGATCTTCAACTTGAAATTTGCGATTAAACGCGTTTCTAGCAAGAAGGCAATTTGGAAATTGGATTTATGCATAAAATACTTAAATTCGTCAAGTTTTCCTCTAATACCGTTACAGTTCCAGGACAATACATTAAGAAGGGACATTGAAAACAAGTCATCTAAATGTTGTATTTATGAATTTCTGTAGTAAAGAATTGAAGCGTACCTTGCAATATTTTAACTTTATCACCGTTACAGGATTCTAATACGTTGCTAAATTCATCTAATGCAAAATAAAGCTCAGATATATTGACAAGCGAGTTAATTTTATCGACAACATTTGTAAGGTTTGTTAGCATTGAGTGCGCATTGCCACTTACCCCTGCGTTTTGTTGCGGCGGTTTAGAAGGTTGTGAGGCCTTGAGTGCGTTCGGGAAATTTTTGTCATAATCCTCCGGTGGCGCTCTTCCTCCTTGCTGTTGGGGTCGTTGAGGGTTGGGTTGGGGCTGGGGTTGGGGTTGGTTTCTTTTTATACCCCGGCCTTGGGTCCCTGATGTACCGCGCCCCTGCCAGGCCGGCGTGGCGGGCGCGGGTGCTGGTTTATATTGTGGCTTAGGTTGCTTAGTTGTCTGTAGTTGGTTTAACTTGTAGATGTACACCGGACATTCGAGATCGATTGCCCGGTGTGGGCCGCCGCAATTAGCGCACTTAATTATTGCGTTTGTGCACTCAGTAATTTGGTGCGCCTGGGCGCACTTGCTGCATTTAAAATTCTTGGTGCAGTAGGACATGGAGTGTCCATGCCCTTGGCACCTTCTGCATTGCATGATTGGTCTAGTGTTGCGGCGGTGTTCCCAAGTGACTCTAATATTCATTATCGTCCTAATGTCTTGCTGAATTTTCTTTAATGAAATAGAGGCCTCTGTAACAACCAGGTACAGTGGCTCTCTCATCTTTTTCATTTGAAATATGTTTTTAATATTATATCTATATTCATCGGTAATAAACTTTTTAATTTCATTAACCGGAATATCTCCGTCAAGACCTCGTAAGACGTATGCTCTGGTCTTCTGGTTCTTTTCGGCGTACGAGTGATACTTTACACTCTCGCTGTCTAATGCCCTTTTGAACACCACCCAATCTTTTTCGAGCTCGAAATAAAAGATAGTTGAATTTCTTGCGTACTTTATATTATACTTCTGTATTTGCATTCGTCGCATGTCTTCAAGTAGGGTGGCATGTTCCTTTAATTTGCCCTCAAGGACGACCGGGGGTGGTGGGCCCGGTTTGGCTTTGAGGGTAGTTTGGGATTTTTTCATAATCCTGGCACTAGTGCGGCTGGGCCCTTTTTTGGTTTTGTCACTTCTGGTAGTCGAAGAGTCAACGCTTTGCGTATCCTCCTCCAAGTCACTCAATACCTCAAACTGGTTATTTATTTTCACCCCAGAGGGTCCAGAGAAGTCAAGCTTGACCTCCCTGACGTTTTTTCGGAAGGGGATTGTCTTCAGGGGGACTTTAAACCCTTCATTGTCCATTTCAGGTATCAGGAGCGCAGAATCTCCTTTTGCGTTGCCGCTGACCTTGGCCAAGGTTGCGGTCGGGTCAGTGTTGCTAGGGCTTTTTTGTGGCCCTTTTTCATTGAAAGATGTTTCGACGTCCATATCTGAGCTGTCATCTGCAGTTTTTTGGCGTTTTTGGGGATTTCGCCCCGTGTCGATTTTAGCCTTCGCTTTTGGCTTAGCTGAAGTTCTAGGTCGGTCGTCGTGAGTGCGATAGTGATCTACTGCCTTTCTGAAGTTAGGCAGGATGTCTTCAGTCTGCTGGAATGAAATAGACTTCAGCGGGGCCGCTAATTCGGTACAAATTTTGCAACTTGAATATTTGCATAGGGTGCGGTACATAATCCCTACGCGGCTAACGAGATCGGCACTAGGCGGGCCGGATCTTGTATCGACTGACCGGAGGGAGGATGAATCGTCATCCCCGTCCGTCGATGCGGGCATCGTGCAGGATGTTGCCGGGGTTACGTCCCCGGCGACTAGAAATAAAAATGCTCTAGGGCAGTAATTGTCTATACTAATTACCCAATGGATAAAAAGCAGACTAAAAAGGCAATGAAAGAAGCGATACAGCGTAATCGAATATAAAATTCACGCAGAGCTCGGTACTAGGAACTCCAACTAGTCTTGCATCAAACACGGTTGATACAAGAGTCCAAATGGACACAGGCCAGTTCCTCTAAAAGCACCCTGGAGATTGGATTTTATATTTGGTATTATAGAAGCCCATAATCTTAGCAGGAGCATGGGAAATTGTTCCTTGGGAATCGTTCCTCGACGCCTGGATTCTTGCGTCCATCTATCCAAATTTTTCGCCACTATGTTTTGATGGGTCCAAAAACTCCAACGTCCAATGGCTGGAGCAGGTGTGTGGAGTTCGGGGGAAGGGCACTGAAATAAATGTTGTTTTCAATTGATGTCCTCACAACTTCTGGGAGAAAATGGGATGCCAAATTGTCACCCAAAACAACGACCGTTTCATTTTCTTCCCGATTGGCACTAACATGCGGTAGCAATATCTTAAAAAAACCAATGTTCAAATAAATTCATATCGAACCATTCGGATTCGCTGTGATTACATATAGAACCCACTGGCCCTCCTTTGGTCCAATTTTCATATAGATTTTTTGACTTATAAACAACCATAGGCGGCAGTAAATCCTCTGAGGCTGTTCCACAAAACATCACGCTAATAGATGTTCTTGAATGCTCCCTCACTCGCTCCACCCGTTTTCTTCCTCGTGGCACAAGAACTGGATCATCCGTAATGTTCGTCTCATCATAATTATAAATCTTATGAGGTTTTGTATTGGCTAGAACATCATGAATATTTTCATAAAACTCGGTGAGCTCAGTTTTCCCTCCCGATGCTCTCTGCTTCTTAATATTTGTAGCTAGACGAACGGAAAGTCCATTTCTGATGGCAAACGAGTTTACGAAATCAACACCCGGCACATTATTTTCTCATTGTGGTACATCCCTACCTTGTTTATTCATAAACTTCTCGATCACACATCGTATATCTGCTTTTGTCATCGGGAATCCCCAATCACTAATAGTTCCCAGTGTTTCTGCTATCAGTTTCTCTTCGACCCTTGATAAAACGGTTGGATGCCCAGGATTATTTTCATGACACCCACGAACTTTGTACATTAACGTCGTTCTGTTTACTTTATATTTTTTAGCGGCTGCACTGGTTGATAAAGTACCGCTTTTAACTTCACACACGGCTTTTTTTAGGTCTTCTTCTGTATAGTTTTTGTATCCACGGGCACCCAGTTTCTTTTTATAGGTCCTAACCATTTTTACAAAATGTTTTCAAATATTTATGGCACAATAACACCTCAAAAGTCAAAACACACTGTTCTACCACTATTTACATTAACATAACCTTAAAATTTCCGGCCTTCTCACTTCTACGAGGGACGTTGTCAAAGTAGCCCCAAAAAGTGTCAAAGTAACCCTCGAAGTCAAAGTAGCCCCAGTTTACGGTATATCCCGTTGCCAATTTGAACAGAACTTCTTTCAATAATGCACAAAATAAGGACTGAGTTGGGAATGAACTACTAATTTGGAAGGTAAATATATAGAAATCAGGTAATGAATGAAGGTTATTTCAAATAATTTCAAAATTAATATCAGGCAAAGATATTTTAACCAATCTAAACATTAATAGAAAAAATGATAAATCTAAGGTATTTCGTCCCTTGCGGACGCCACTGGATCCTCAAGTGACTTTGATATGAAATAACGTGACTTAAGAATATTAAATTAGTAATTATCGCATTCAAAATTTGGTACCTCCACCTACAACTGTTGAAAATTATCTGCTTTTTACTATATTATGATTGGACTGTATTTTTATTAGATTTATCTTTTTGTTGAATGGATGAATGGGCAGTTAACACGAATCGATAGATTACCAAAGACTGAAATAAAAAAGTGAAAACGATTTACTTCTAAGCTGCACCGTCGGTATATCAACAATTCATTTCCTAGCATTTCAATTTGGATTTATTGGCTTTCCGATCTGCCCCGCAATCTCGCCGACTCTAGAAATTAATTAGTTCAAGGACAAGCAAAAGCCGCATTCTAAACGTACTAATAAAATAGGGTTGAATAAAGCAAACCGTTCTTGTTCTGCATTCTTATGGAACAATGTTGCCACTCCTATTATAATTGTATTGACTATAGATAGTAAGTTTGAGCACAAAAAGTTAGATTGGCGAAATAAGGTAAACCAAAACATTTTAGATTTTTGATTGTAGGAAGTAGGTCGTAGGATGGTTGGGCTAAAAAAGGAGTTGTGTCACCTGGGCCGGAAAGATTTTTTCGGATAATCCTGTATTTACTAGTTGCCAGTAATTCACACACTCAATGCAAAGTTGTTAATATTACGGGAATCAAGTTTGTTTAATATCTCCAGCCGTTAAAGTAATTTCCTACGTTTTAATCTGGGCATTCATAAAATATAAATGTCTTTTTTGATGTTTAGTTTGACTATATAGGATTTTCTTATCTACTAGATCACAAGAGTTAACTTACGCCATACTTGCCAATACCTACTTCGTCTTTACATAGGACTGTGTTTAAAAAAAAATTAGCTTGTCCTTGTTTTTGAATCAACCGTTAGTGCAGCAAACTCTTGTAAGTTATCTTCTGCAGTTATGGCATGAAACTTTTGAATATGAATGAATACAGTTGTTGTGAACTAGATGGACAATAAAATTGATTTAGGGCCGTTAATGTAATTTGGTAACTTTCTAATAGTAATCGGCAGATCCTTGGCAACAGATTCTAAAATTATTTTCTCTGTTTCAGAGGTGTTTATGATTTTTAGGTCACTATCACCAATATCTCTGGATGGTGGTAACATAAAAAAATATCATCAATTGCGATTTATTTATGCCCAATTTCTCGCAAGGGGCAGATAACATTTTGAAATATTCCTTTATGAACTAAGATTCTGCTTAGAAATATTTTACTTAAAGTTTTCTGGCTTCCAATGAATTACGTAGTGCATGACGGTGGTTATGTGAACCCTGTTCATGGCACTTTATCATAAGATCCCGTTCGGAACCCGTAATAGTGAGAGATCCGGGGATCGTGTGGTCAAGCTATTGGAGCTGCTCTATGTTTAGGCTGAACTTTTCTTGGTATTGCCTACTCTCGTGTGGATTTTCTTGTGCCGAAGCATGTACATAACCGTAAACGAAGCCAGCACGCGATCATTTAGGCATGTTCCCGATGAGGTAGCGGGCTGAAATTTTCAGGGAATGTAGACAGGGTAAAATGAGGATTCTGTGCCAAAACTGGACGTCGTCACCCACCCCCACCACCAGATTACCCCGCTAATGGCGGTTGGAGGGTATTATAGTCCCCATCCTCCCACCCCCCCAGATACCGCTTTTTTGGGGAAAAAAATGGGAAAAAAATCGAAAAAAAAAAATAAAAAAATGCTCTGAACGTGAATGAAAGTGTCTTGGGACGATATAAAAAAATAATTTGACCCAAAAAATTTTCGAAAAAAAAATAGGTTCAAGTGATTTTCGGCGAAAAAAAGGTGAAGGAGTTGAGCTACGAGATCGGGGTTGGCAAAAATCGAAATAGCGAAAAAAATCCTTATAAGGGGTGAATTTTTTTTTAAAGTCGATTTGCGAGAGAACGGGAAGAGGTCAGGGGTCGAAATTTTTATGGAAGGTGTGGTACCCGGAGGGCTACCAAGGGCCATATGGGGAGCGACGGAGCTCGAATTAGAGGGGGGAGTTTGGCGGAAAAACCGTTTTTCGTCGATATCTCAGTAACGAAGGCTCGGATCAAAAATCCGCCGGGACCCCCCATTGGAGGGTCCTCCGGCTTTGGGGGGAATTATACCCCCTCCGGATACCGATTTTTTGGGGGAAATAAGTTGCAAAATAAAAAAATGTTAAAAAACGCTCGGAACGTGAATAAAAGTTTCGCGGGAAAAAATTGACAAGAAAAAAAAAATAAGGATAAATTAATGTGAGTTTATGCGAAAAATATATGAAGGAGTCGAGAGCAAAAAATCTTTTATAATGAAAAAATTTTTTCGAATATATTGAAAAATATTTTTTTTAGGTTGAAAAAGATTGGCGAAAAGTGTGAAAACGCATCACTTCATGGCGCGTAAATTGAACCTTGTCGGTTAAAAGGATGCTGGATGAAAAATAAGCATCCCTCGTGCAATTTCGAACTACCCACCTCGAAAACTGTTAGCGCTGCGAGAAATCTCGAGTAAGCAAACCTTGGACGCGTTGGCTATAACAATCCGTCAGATAGTTGCATAACAAACACCCAAATCTCTTTCCATTTGTCAAGTGCTCAAATGAGAATTCTCGTCCATGTCATTCAAAATCTGTCATCGGGTTGCGGGCTTCTCGTAGTCTGCCAACATCGTTTCTGGGAGCTTTAAATCTGCCGTATTCCCAGATGTACTGATGCGTTTTTGTAAGCCAGACCATAAACAAAATAGATCTCACCGATATGTTCGAAAGAATACAATTCCATTTTCCATTAAAAAAAAGAAGTTGTACACTAACTTCGCTTTTAACTAAACAACAGTGTTAACAATGGCAAAGAATACGTAATTTTCTTAGCACAAAACGTCAAAAAATTAAGAAAAATAATCAAAATAAGCGCCTTTCGTTCGTCAGCGATTATCTCGAAAACGGTTAGTTGTACCAAAAAGAATGCAAAAGACCAAAATTTTTAATTTTCGCATGCCTAGATAGTGTTGTTTAATTCTCCAATTTCTATTGGCAAATATAAAATTTTGGTCATCAAAAGTGTAGACTCCTGAATCCTTTCCCCAAAATTAGGTTTGTGTCACTTTTAAGGCAAAAAAATTAATGGAGCGTTTAAAACAACACATTTTGAAGAGATTTGATGCATAACTAAAGAGACATTTTTTTCGCGCAACTTATAATGACTATATCTCGAAGGAGGTGCATTTTAGGACACAGGTTTCTAGGAAAACAGCCTTGATTTTATCCCAAAAGGACCCTCTTAAAATCTTTGTAGTGGATTTTGAAAGACTTAAAACACCTTGCATAACAGAAATATGCACATAAATTACCCAAAATACCCATAGATTCAAATTTAACATAAGCAAGGTCGAAACTTATGGTATCTAATGTAAGCGAGAAATCAAACAGGACTGAAACAGTACACACATTTAGATTAATTTCGTTAATCTATTGAACCTACTAAATGCATGCGGTTTCCATTGACTTCTAAATTAATTATACTAAATAATTAAACATATAAATGATAAATGTATTGGTTATTTGACACCGGCGTTCTATAATATGCTGCCCAAATGAGAAGACTGTATTACTAATTGGATATATTGGATCCTGAACAAGTATAAAAATAATCATGTGCGCAGTTCACACGCGTTATAGAAGTGAAACCCTCATAAAATTAAAGCAAGTGGTCACCCATCCAAGTACTAACCACGCCCGACGTTAGTTAACTTCAGTGATCGGACGACAACTACCTTTTACTTTTTTAGTGTAGCTTTTTCGTGTCGGTTCCATCGAGTCCAAAATCACACCCGTGTTAAAGAAGTTTTCGCTTTAAAAAGTTCTCCTTTTTTCGAAATATAATGGTGCAAAAAGGTTGTACGACTTTCTCGATGCAAAAATCGAGCTCTTTGCGATTAACCCTGAGACGACGCCGACGTAGACTTAAAACCATTTCAGATATTCGCTATTTACTCTTTAGTTCTAACTCTTCGGTTTTCGAATTACAGCCGATTGAATGAAAATCCCGATTTACATTTTTTTTTGAAAAAAAAAATAAATTATTTGTTTTTATCTCTGAAACGCTTAAAGGAATCTATTTACATCAGTTCACCGAAAAGCTTATACAGAGTGATAAATAAAATTACTTCAAAAAAATTTATCTTTTTTTCAAAATATACCGGTGCAAAAACGTTGTACAACCTTTTCGATGCAAAAATCGAACTCGGCAAATTCAAAGACCCCATCTTAAAATATTCGAAACGAAAAAGATCATCCATCTACGAAATTCCCTGTTTCGTGCCCATATGAGAAGAAAAATTCAAATTTTTTGACACAAAATTAATATTTTATTGAATACCTGCCTTATTTAACGTCCTATCGAAAAATGTTATAGAAACGTTTCGATCGAACCTGAGGCGACGCGACGCAGACACTGGCGTAAACCGATTTGAGATGTCTTTAGATATATTTTTCTGATACCGAGATAATTGAGAAAATATTCAAATTACGTTGAGCCAATTTAAAAAAAAAAACGAAACGTACCATCGAACGGAATACGACACCTTCAAGTACCCCAAGATGCCCATCTTTTGATATTTACTATTTAGCTCCAACTTTTGCGGTTTTAGAATTACAGCCGATTTAATGAAAATCTCCATTTTTTAATTATATATATTTTTTTATGGTAGTGGCACACACACTAAATAGTCCAATCAGTGGGGGCCATTAAAGGCCTCTGCCATACAAAAGGTGGTGTAGTAGTAATTTTTTAATATGTTGTTAAGGTTTAGGTCTTGATGAAAAATCCAAGTTTTCGACCTTGGGGAGGGGCCGCTCGAGCCGCCATCTTGAATTAAAGATACAAAAAACTGTATTTTTCAAAATATATCCGCAGCGGTTAATCTTACGATGAAAATGTTGGAATAAAAGTTAGATATCGATATTTTTTCGATGTATCAAGTGCAATGAGACATCATCAAAAGGGCGGAATAATTTGGGCGGAGTAATAATTTGGGCGGATGCAAAAAGGGCAAAGAATATTTTGCAGATGACGAAATTGGCAATTGGTAAATTAATTTTATTTTTTTACTCGGAAACCGTTCAGCGGACAGAAAAAAGTTAAGAGGCCATTTTTGTTAGAAACTAATGGAAGATTACGAAATGAATTTTTATTTTGAAAAAAGCAGTAACGTACCGTTTTTTTAGTTGTATAAAAATATGGCATTTTAACACCCTGTATCTCCAAAACGAAGATAATGTATCTTTTGTTCATTAACTTGCCACCCAGCCAGTTTGCTACAATTCATACAGCACTTCTGCTCGCTGTCGAAAAATATAAGATGTCGAACTACAAAACCTGCTTCGTCACCTTCGATCAGCCGCTTTATGCGAAAGCTGAAGAAATCGCCGCTAATAATCCAAAATTTGCAAATGTCATCGTAATACTAGGGGGATTTCATCTACTTATGTCTTTCTTGGGCTTCATTGGATACATAATGGCCGGAAGTGGATTGAAAGAACTTTTCTCTGCTATTTACGCTGAGAATAGTGTTGAGAAAATGCTAGCTGGCCACGCATACGCTCGTGCAATTCGTGCACACATATTGTGTCATCTTGCCTTGGCACACCAGATTCTGGAATCCCTTGCTTTTACAGACAATGATCGTGATGTGATGGAACAACTGATTGGGCATTTGGATAAATCGACGATTTTCAGTGCCGATGAAAACGAGGCATTCAAAGTTGTTGCGACTAAATTTAAAGAGGCGCTTACTAAGTTGGAAAACAATGGCCCCACAGCCAAACTATAGGTTCAGTATTTTCAAATGATTACTTTAGTGAAACATTTCATTGAAGCTGAGCGAATGGGAAACTGGCAACTGCATCTCGACACTGTTCAAAGAATGCTTCCGTACTTTCATGCAATGGGGCATTTTCCTTATGCAAAATCTGCTCATCTGTATTTGCAAAATATGTTGGAGCTAGAGAACATAATGAATCCGGTGGCATACCACAAATTTACAACGGAAGGCTATTTCACTATCAGGCGCTCAAACAAGTTTTGGTCAGGGGTTTGGTCTGATATGACCATCGAACAAACTTTGATGCGGATGATGCATAGCTGTGGGGGCCTCACTCGTGGTCGTGGAATAAGTGACAGCGTACTTGCTTTCTGGACTTTGGGAATGATATATTTGCATAACGTTTGCGATGCCATTGAGGAATATTGCAACGTTCATCTAAACGCGTCCGAGCAACACGTCGATACCAGGACTTCACGCATTAGTCGGGACAACGAAGACTTGAAGGACCTATTGAACTGGTTTACTCAGCATCCTCCCTTCCCGAAACCAATTCGCTTTTTTTTTTATCAGTACAGGAGTTGTCGGGGATGATAAGATTAACTCTCATTTGGCCAGAGAAAAAGGTCTCGAGGTGATGACGAACATGGTTGTCACGTTCGAAAATTTCGGGTCCATCACACTTAAACGCAAAGACAAGGTCATCCCATTGGCAGCAGTCATCAACAGAATAAAAGTCGGGGAAGCAACAATTTCCATCAACCCACTCATGCTGTTTCAAAGCATGTGAAAGATTATCTGGAATTCGAGCTGGCTCCATTTCCTTTTTTCAGACGAAGGAATGCGCAAAGGTACGAAATCTTCATTGTACAAAGTTTTTACACACCTTCCAGACGGTGTGGAATTCGGAGATAACCAAATCAATGTTTTGGATGGAGGATACCTTTTGCACAAAGTTGTATGGTACCGTAATGATTCATTTGCGTCGATTTCCGAGAAGTACGTTCAATATATACGAAATCACTACGGTTCACATGCAGTCGTTGTTTTTGATGGATATCCGAGTGATGGAGGCAAAAGGAACACCAAGGCCGCAGAAAGACTTCTCCGATCGAAGAAGCATATGTCTGCGGATGCTCTCTTCGATGAAACAATGCCCGTTCAAGTTTCCAAGGAATTATTTTTAGCCAACGAAAACAATAAAGCCCGTTTAATTTCAATGCTGACAAAAAAAAAATGGAGCAGGCTGCTATTACTGTCAACCAGGCGGAAGAAGATGCTGACATGTTGATTATCAGAACAGCGATTTCCTTGTGCCCAAAATTTGATGATGTTTTCGTAGTTGGCGAAGACGTTCACGTCAATCTTCAGCCAAGGAAAAATTAAGTTTTGTTTGCTTCTCCAGAAAACAGCAATACTCAGTGACACCATTGGCATCTTCAAACATCAGGATGCAACACCAGAGGACATCGCAGATGCTAGAGCACGCTTTCTCGTTGCTTTGTATGGTGGCAACATGGAAGAAGACACCTTAGAAGAAATCCGCTATCAACGTTTTGCTAGATCAACCACAAAAAGTAAATCCAATCTTGCTTCTTTGCCACCAACGAGGATGCTGCGCGGTATCATTCTTTCAGGACATATCATCAAGTCCAGAAACGGTATGGAATCGAGAAAAAACCAGAAGACTGAGGCTGAAAACTTGGCAGCAATGGGCTTCTTCCACTCACCATGACAAAACAAGCGGCACCCGACAACTTATTGAAATTCATTTCATGCAGTTGTAGAAAAGGATGCGGCACAGCACGTGGTTGCAGGAAAGCTGGGTTGAAGTGTTCCGTTGTATGTGGCTTCTGCAGTGGTCAATGCAATGCAGTGCGAAAATGTCCCGGAGCTTCAAACCGATAGTGAGGACGAAGATGACCAAGACTTAGCAATGGAAAAGCAATGTATTCCCATAAGCACCGATTATGATGATAACCGACCCCGACCATCAAATAAAGGAAAACGCTAATAAATTGCGAGGTTCGTGCGTCATTTCCTTCTAAGATCGCGACGCTGTGCATTAGGCCTATCAGGGATACCACCATAAAAAAAACGCGCCATTTACTGTACCTCAAAGGGCTCAAGGTGGTGTGAAAATGAGTAGAACTAAGAAATCACGGAAATATTACAAGCAGCGGTGGCTGGTGAGGAACTGCCACGGTGCCACGATGCCATGGCACTACCTTATTTTTCAGTTTCTTTTTATGTTGTGCGTTACATTTTAATGAGACATATGAAGGTTATAACATATTTTTTCAGAAAAATAATTGTAGTGCCATGGCTCCGTGGCACCGTGGCACTACCTCACCAGCCGCTGCTGATTATAACTATGTAAAAAATAGCGAGAATTTCGGAAAAATTACAAAATTGGGGAGTTTTTCTATTTTTTTTGGAAAACATGTTCAATTTTTCGTCGCTGTACCTTCCATCCAAGATGGCGGCTCGAGCGGTCGCACCCCAAGGTCGAAAATTTGGATTTTTCATCAAGGCCTAGACCTTAACAACATATAAAAAAATTACTACTACACCACCTTTTGTAGGTCAAAACACCCCACTGACTGGCCTAAAAGGGAGATCCTATGACGCTCGACGAGCGGTGGGTGCGCGAAGATGTTGATTAACACGGTTCTTGAATGGTTGTAGGTTGTAATTAGGGGGAAACAGATGTCCTGGGAGTGAGTTTCGTAGGGATGCAGTGCGCCAGACAAAGGAGTTCTTGTAAAGCGATGTTCTAGGTGTTTCCAGTTGTACGACGAAATGGTCGATCCTGCCATAAACATGTCAGGGCCCCCCGTATTGGCCCTCTTGGTAAACGTGGCTGCGTGGGTCTTTGCTGCATTGAACTGGACCAAATTTCTGTCGCCCCAAATTTGAATTTTCTCCAGGTCTTGATTAATTGTTGTAATCTGCTCCTGTCTGCGGTGATAAGTCTCAGTCGCTGGTAAAGGTTTTTCTGATCTAAATTGGGAGACACGGGTACTGTCATCTGCAAAACTCTAAACAGGATTTCTCGTTTCGGTCAGCAGGTCATTAATATAGATGAGGAACAAAGTTGGTGAAAGTATTCCGCCCTGAGGCACGCCCGTGTTAATGGTGAATGTGTCTGAGATGTGTCCATCAACTGCAACGTGAAAAGATCGGTTCTTAAGGAAACTGGCAAGTGTTTGTTGAGCAGTCCGTCATGCCAAACTCTGTCGAATGCCTTCGAAATATCCAACGCAATCGCTCTAGACTCTCCGTAGTTCTCAATTGCCCTATATATCTCCTGTAGATCTCCCTTTGCGAAAGCCGTATTGGTTATCGATGATTATTGTGTTGTATATGCTTATATTTATTTATAAAATATTTATTTTTTGAATATATTTATTTATCGAATATCATATATATTTTGTTCAAATCTAAGTTTCCTTTTTAAGTATATTTTTCTAAAATAAGCCCCAAAATATTGTGTAGTTTCGTTATAAATGTCCTACGGCACCTTGGAAATCTTGTTTTATATGTTATGATTCGACCTTATTATGTATATTTATATATGTATAGACACCAAATTATATACCTATTTTGGATGTTAAGAAATTATAAATTATGATATAACGCTTGTCAAAAATGACAACAGCAGGTGGTGTTCCCAAGCGGTCACCCATCCAAGTACTAACCACGTCCGACACTGCTCAACTTCAGTGATCGGACGAGAATACTTTTTACTCTTAACAAACACGTAGGTAACAACTGTATAACTGTGTTCTATCTCATTCTCTTGCAGGCTACATCCTATAGATCTCGTTTTACTGTCGCTTCTTTTTATTAGCTGTCTTTCTACTACGGGCATTACCATTAAAAATAGAGGGCATAACCACATGATTCTTTTACAGTCGTTTCGAAACGCAAAATTACTGGCCACGCAGTGGGATGTAACATTCGGTTAGGATTAAGTCATTTAACAAACCAAGCAGAATTTTTGATGCAAATAGTTATGATATATTTCTTGAAACTAACTAAGGACTCAATTATATACAGGAAAGGCACTGCGGTTTAGATTAATTATAAATTAGTTTTAGGATTCACAGGATATTAACTGAATATTAATGATTATCTACTATTCCATTAGTATTAGGATACATAGGCACATACAGATGCGATGCTCTTTACATAATCCAATATACTTAAAAAATTGTATCTATTTGTATCTATATGAATAAGTTAAATTAAATAAAATAAATTAGTTTTATTTGAAGCCATCAGTATAAATCTTTGAATTAGCTCGTTGGTGAATGTTATAGAAATACGTCACTATATATAGAGTGTTTTGAAATTGAGTGCAGTACTCACATAGGCTAATCTGCATCCAAAAATAATCTTACATTCTTATATAAGCATATATCTAAAAATCAGTCCTCATTATGGCCTAAAAAAATTCTGGTCGAGATTAAAACTTGGAATTCTGATGTACTGAATCTAATTATGTGATCGAAAGTATTAGAAATATTGACAGAGCCGTTACCTTTGGGCACCGAGCATTAAGTCTCTTGTTAATGTTCGGTGCTTTGGGGACGTAGAGAAAAAAATCAATCACAACTTTTATGTGTCGATTACCAAGTTTATTTTTATCACACTATGACAGTACTTTTAATGAAAAAAAGGTATCTAATCCAGGTTCACATCGTCAGGACGTACAATTTAATAGAAATATGAACATGAGAATTACATCGTACAACGCCGACGAGATTATTATGCCATGTAGCAAAAAGTTCTCACGTAATTGTCAATTTGACATTTTCCTGTGTGCTAGTATTTGAAAAGGGAATGGAAATTGATATCAGAGCTAGTTGATATTCATTTCCCTTGCAGATTGGAGTACAGAAATGGAGTACCTCTGTCGGATATGAAGTGATCGCGTAAACTGGCCACCTCGATCACCAGATTTCAAGCCCCTGGATCATTTTTGATACGAACCGGTTTGTGATATAATGCCACGGAAATGCAAAAATAACGGGAGAAAAGAAATTAAATCCTTCGTACTCCCTAGATAATAAGAACGTATCAGTAAAAGTGTTTGTGTATAGTTAACTTAATTTTTATTATTTCACCTCGATTTATATTGAATAACTCGGGTTTAGGTATTTTACCATTTTGTTTTTATACTTTAATCGTCTGACCTATTTGCCATCGATTTCCTGCTTTAAAAGTATTCTAGAAGTTATGTTTAAAATCTATACATACAAAGTTTTGTCTGATTTTTTTTCTCTGTTGCCCTAAATGTTACACCTATGACCAAATTGTGATAATTTCGATTTCACAACTTACTTCACCACACTAAAATTATCAAATAATTCGAATTGCAAGTTTATATCTGAAACACATTAGGTATTACTTAATAAAAAAAAACATCTTTAAGATCCTCTATTTGGGAAAGGGTGGGCTACAGCTGTCATACGGAACATTTTTCGATATACAAATATTTATTTAATAATTCAGAATTATTTTTGGACGCAGATTACGTAATGTAAATATTGCGCATTCATTTTCGAACATCCTAGTATAGAAAAGAAGCAATGCTTTAGTTAAACATTGAGTATTCTGGCAATAACGTAGATGGTTTAATCCAAGTCTTATGGAATTATTCGGTAATTTATTACGCTCAAAAATATTTCTCCATTATTCGTTTACATTCTTTCTTCTCGTATCGCAGCATAAATTGAATGTGTATTTTCACACTTCCCTTATAACTTATGAGGCTATAAATCCATTGTAGCTGCGTTGCGATCTGCTATTTCTGAAGATGTGCACTCAAAATCATTGCTTTGATCCAATTCCGCTACTCCAAATTAAAGTTTGCATCATATAAAAGCGGACAAAAAAAGACGCAATGTGTGAAGTCAAGATTGCTTAGCGTTTTTAGCAAGGGGTGTTTTGATCGAGCCACATGGGCACTATCTAAGTATTTGCTTTGTGCTTTTTCGGAATTAAGGCTTGTGGTTCGACATATAATAGTAATGCATACTGGGTGTCCTACGTCAAAATTCCACCCACTCTTATCTCTGGTATTTTTTTAAAGATATTCCGATTCTCTTGCTCATTTCAAAGCTTAGCCTAAACACTTTCTAGAGATGATGCCGCATTTAACGTAATTTGATTACAAAATATTGTTTTTGAAAAAGTTTTGATAATATTCAAGCAACTGACAGAATGCTGAAAAGTTTTTGAAAAAACCCGTTTTTATTACGTAAACCACTACAAAGAAGAAAACCAGTAACCAATGATGAAAATTCAACAGCAGTCATAGATTTCTTTCATAATGATACAGGGAATTCTGTAAGATCAGGAGCCGACGCCAGTGCAATATCAAAATATTCAATTAGTAAAGGAATGAAATCGTTCGAGTATTACTTGTCACCGTGTGTATATTAGAGATGCACCAGAAGTAGTTAAAGGAAATGGAGATTTAACCTTTGGTGTGGATTTTAAACTTAACTATAATTTGACCTTGTATTTTTAAAGATAATTTAATTGTGCGGAAGTTATATAGAATGAGTTGTCAATGGTGCCTTAGCAGCTGCTCTCCTGGACACCGTTCCTGAATTAATTTTGGGTCAAGTATGGAACCAGCATGGTGCCCCAGGTCTCAATTAACGTAGGGCATCTGGAACATATTGAATACCAATGGGCCCTTTTTTTGGCCAGTACGGGGCCCGGATGGTGTACCATATGGAAGTTCCTACTGAAGAAGTGTGTAACACAAGAATACAAAACGATTACCACAATATTTCTAGAGCAAGTGTTAGAAATCCCACCCATCGAGAATTTTTAAAACGTGCCAATTTGTGTCTGGAAAGAAGAGAAGCTTCTTGAATAATTGTTAAACTAACTGTTATACATATTATTTATGCATACTTTTTAGCTTAACTTGCACATATGTGTAACTAATTAAATTTTGAGCACAATCTTGATGAATAAATTTTACCATTTTGTCGTGGCTTTCGGTTTGACAAAAAAAGATTATTGTTTTATATGTAAAATCATAGTAACGAAAACTTCATTACTGGTACCTGTTACCATTTTATAATAAAATGCTGTTACGCTTACTAAGGTGGCAACATCTCTGGAAAGTATTTCAGCTATGCTGTCAAATGAAAAAGAGTTTATCGTATTTATAGTTTATATTAATATCGATTTGTTATTATATACTTCTATGATTATTATTTTAATATATAAAGGTTTTAATTTTAGAAAAACCTTCTTAAATAAAAACAACAAAATGGCGTTAGTTTTTGCAATTTTCCATAACTGAATTGTCATCGCCACCTTATTTTGTTTTAGTACAGACCTCTATTTTTTATTTAATTTTTTAGAAGTTTCTTGACCGACTATGTAAGACACTGACACGTTATCGTTATCAAATATTCTCATATGGGAATAAGGGTTCAGAATAAATTCAGCTCATCTCTCTCTATCACATTACTTTTTATGGGAACTTCCCACAATATGTTAATTTTTCGATGTGTGTGATACGTTATTGATTTTGAAAAACGGAGAGTACCTAACAAATAAAATTAATATCTATGTTATGAAAAATGAAAATAAAGTTGATAACGCCATTCTGTAGATAAAAAATATGGAACCTTTATTTAAAAAAACTTCCCGTTATTAAAGAAGTTAATTTTAGACATGCTTTAATGAATCGACCAGTGTTTAAAAAACGAAAAACAATTCAGCAACGCATTTACTGGATCTTTACCCGGCCCTCCGTACAACTAGCATCTCGCCGCTACAGGGAACCGTGATCCCGAATTCTGCCGAACGGCACAGTTTATGGCGCTACATCATCATAGTCACAATGTATTGCCAGACATGTTGTGAACTCATAAAATGTACTAGGTCAGAACTGGAGGATTGCGGACATGAAGATTGTCAATTACTTTGAAAATTGTATTTCGCCATCTTTCGCGATTATTTGTCAGTTCGGTTGCTCTTGTGACACTAATATCTAGCAATTGTTTTGTCGCATCCACCCAACGTGTAGGAGAACGGCCACGAGGCCTTCCGTTCGGAGCATGGCCCTGGACAACAAGTTTTTCCATATTATCACTTCTATGAATATGGCCAAAAAACGTCAGGATGCGCGTCGAAACAATGGAGGATAGTCGCTTTGGATTTCCAAGTTCACTTAATATAGAAACGTTAGTTCGGTGGGCTGTATAAGGGACTCTTAGCATTCATCTCCTGGCTCCAGGTCCACATTTCAAATGCGTCTATGCGGTGGCGATCTGCCTTTCTAACGGTCCAAGTTTCAGAGCAATAAAAATATTGAAAAAACAAGAGACCGGACCAGCGACATTTTCGTGGCTTTGGTGATATTATTGCCACGCCATATTTTAGTCAGTTTTATCATGGCTGACCGTGCTTGTTGAATGCGCCGACGAATTTCAACCTCACAACGACCTGAATTGTCGATCAAGGAACCGAGGTATACAAAACTTTGGACTACCTGACAACGACCCACTGATGTGATTTCGGGATGATTGTTATGTTCCCTATCTACGATCATGACTTTGGTCTTTGGTAGTTGATACTGAGACCAGACGCTGCACTATATTGTTCTAAGATGTTAAGTAAATTTAATAATTCATCCTGAGAAGCAACAATAAGAGTATTATCGTCTGCAAACCTTAAATTAGATATCTTGACTCCACCAATAGTTACACCACCATCCCAACCGTCCAGTACCTGTCTAATCACAAACTCGGAATAGATGTTAAACAGCATCGGCGATAAAACACAACATTGACGAACTCCTTTCTTTGTTCTGGTTTGACCAGACATGTTACCGTCAATTCTTACTCGAGCTGTGTTGGACTCATAGAGCTGTTGTATAAGATATATCAGGTGGTCAGGAACTCCCATGGAGAGAAGAATTTTCCATAGTTTAGGCCACTTTACGTTGTCAAAGGCCTTAGAGTAGTCCACAAAGCAGATATAGACTGGGAAGTAGGTAATACTCCCTAGCTTTCTCGACAATTTGCCTCAAGTTCAAGATCTGTTCTCGTGTACCACGTCCTTTTACGAAACCTGCCTGCTCTGGAGATATTTGCCAGCTAATAAAACCCTCTAAACGAGATTGCAGAAGCTTTACCGGTTTTTTGCTTCCTAACGGCCTGTTCAACTTCCGAAAAAAGAATATACGGCTCACGTTCGTAATTTAAAAAAGGAGCTTGAATGTGAACATCGGAATAGAGGTTTTCACAATGTGTGCGCCACACCCCAATAATCTCGTCCAAGCTTTTGTTGACATGTCCATCGGTGTTCTCAACTGACCAAGTTTTGGGTTTAAAGTCCCGATTAAGACATTTTATCCTTAGGAACATCTCTCTTGGATAGCTTGTGTTGGCGTGGGCTTGTATTTCCCTGCAGAGTTCTTGAAGAGAGGAGTTCTTATCTTGGCGGCAGAGTCTTTGAATTTCACCTGTTAATTGTCTATACCGATCTTGCTTTGCGTCAGAATCCAAACCTGAGATCTTAAGCTCTCTACGTTCTTCAATGACGAATAATGTATGGGTGGTAATCCATGGTTGCTTAGGTTGTGTGCTGCGTTTTAGTTGAGTTGTTTGGGCAGCTTGTGTAAGAATACTCTTAAATGTTAACCACATATTATTGGAAGATGATTCATTCGTCATCGAGGCACTCTGAAAAATCTGAGAACATTTTGACCTAAAAGAGGCAAGGTCAACTATTTCCGTTAAAAGTTTCTACTTAGAACGTGGACATACCTTCAGCTTAAGCTGGAGTTCACAAAGAAGGAGTTGATGGTCCGAGCCACAATCGGAACCTGATAGAGTTTTACAAAGACTGATAGATGACTTCCACCTTGTTCTAACTAAAACGTAATCGATTTGATTGTCCATCTGGTGAGACCCAAGTATAGAAACGTCGTGGGTGTTGTGCAAAAAGGGTGTTGGTAATTGAGAGGTTGTTGTCAATACAAAATTGGAGCAGACGTTGGCCCCTTTCGTTTCTGGCACCAAGACCGAATTTACCAATATGTGCCTTAACATGTCCATCTTCTACTGTTTGACCAACTTTAGCGTTAAAATCGCCAAGGACAAGAACCATCTCGCGATTTGATAGGGATGCGAGTCTAGATTCAAGATCGTTGTAAAATGATTCCACAGTGTCATCATCCGATTTAGAAGTAGGTGCATATACCTGCACAATATTGATCGGTGTAGGGGTCGCATTGATGCGTAACGTGATTATCCTCTCACTGACACACTTGTAACCGAGAATAGTCCTTACGTGAGCTCTCGCCACCCAAAAGCTAACACCATTGATGCTTTCGTTAGAATTACCCGAAAAGAAAATGGAATTGTCATTGCTGGAAGTGAAGTTTCCCAAACCCATATAATGACTCTCAGACAGACCAGCGATCGAAATATTACTTCTTGTAAGGTCTTTTTCAAGAATATTGAGCTTACCGGTCGCTATTTAAGACCTCTGACTTTCCATGTTGCCAGGCGATGTTTGCGGCGAGTCTTGAAAGTGTCATCAATAGTGAATTTCGCATAAGAAGCCTGATGGTCGCACCTCTTGCGCCCGGTCACCAATTTCACACTGACATCACCGGACGAGGAACAGCGCTGATTGCCAGTCGGAAAGCAAAGCCTTTCATCCGAGGTCTCGCTGTTGCTACCTGCACTCATTTCAAGAGTCTCTCTTGGGATATCAAAACAGATCTTTAATGCAGTAGTCTCCCATTTGCTTTCTGCATCCTCATGCCGTTGAACAGATATCGGTTCATCAGCCTTTAGGAACGATTTGTCATCCAAGAGAGTGCCCTGATTCTTGCTAACTCCTCCACCCGAAGCTGTTGGATGACAAGAGAGTACTGCTTATACCGACAGTTTTCGGTACCTTTTAGTCGCCTTTTACGACACGCAGGATATACGTTGGAAGATATTCTAACCCGCCCCCACACATGGCACTACATGCGTTGTTTAATGCTTGCATTTGTATTTTTACATGTTCACTTCATAAAATGCCCTCCACTCGCTGCGGGGGCAACCAACAAAAACTAACCCAAACTAACCCAAGGGATGCCAAAAAAATAACTAATCCAATAAAAAAAACTTGCAAGGACCGGGCGTCGAACCAATCACTTTGTATTCTAGAGACGCGAGCTTCACCACCTGAGCCAACTCACATTCCTGCTTTTCTCGAAAAGTGTTATACAAACGCGTAAAATGAAAAAATGTCTAATCAACATTGTCGAGCATAGTTCGGGATGAGGCTCCCCTTAAACAGCGAGACGCTAGTCTCCGTACACGGGTCGATTGGCGCTCGAAGTGGACGCGTCTCGAATTCGAAGCGATTTTACGTGACTGAATAGGGAACCGCCAACGGATCGATTGTCGGTCGTCTAGTAAGTACTCGGAGAGATTGCGTCTCGAGCGTCAGTCGAATCGTGCGAACTGTAGAGAACGGGAAATTTCGAGCGCGATGATCGAATCGCAGAACATGGAGGTAAGTGATGCCCTTTTTATCTATTAGGCACGGACATAAATGAATGAAGTGGTTAAAAAAGAAGAACCGATAAGTCAACATTTTATTATTAAATTATATTTTTTCTCGGTGTTTAGTATTAAATTCGCGGGGACAGTAGTGAAACATCTGGAGCTATATAATTATACAGTCTGAAAATATTCCAGAACGGACTGCACGGGAAAAACATGGAATGAGGTTGCAAAAGAAGTCAACTTGTCAGGAAAGAATCTTCTTTATATTCGGGTAATATTCAGTAAAAATATGCAACTTCCGGCGGAGTAAAAAAATACTGGAGTGTTTATAAAATGCAATAATTCCATTGCCAAGGCAATGATGCTATTGGAGTCAGGAAATAATTAGCTAAATAGTCTTTAATGGCATAAGAAGTAGAACTATTGTTTATTTTGTCTCTATGCGGTGACGGTAAATCCAGTGCGGTTAACAAACCCACCATTCACATTTTGTTCTGCTTCGTGTGGTGAGTATTGGCACCCCTACCGTTTTCTAACATAATTATGGAGTACACACACACTTTATGATGTAATTGACAGTATTTTCATTCCCACAGCGTATAACAATTTGAAGAACTTGGAATTTTTCTTTCATCATACCAAACGTGCATTCAACTATTTTTCTACTTCGGCTTAATCGGTAATGGAAAATTCGTTTTGAGTAAGGTCTCAATAAATATCGTGTTAACGGAAAGGCTTCATCTCCTACTAGATCATAGGGAAAAGCACAATCGTCATATTCATCCAGGGGCAGTGTAGACGGTAGCGGAATATTAAGTTGTGAATTAGTTATTAAGTATTTATTTAATTATAGACGCTCTAAAAATGCCTCCATCACTGTTTCTACCAGGCAGCGTATCCACTTTCAATCATTGTGAAGAATCCATCAGCATCACAGAATCCTAGTAACACTATTGAATGATAGGATTTATAATTAAAATTGGCCGATCTAGTATTGGGAAGTTTCTCTATGCGGATATGCGTTCCGTCAATTGCCCCTATGCAATTTGGAAGATTCTATAAGGGCTGAAAACGCTGGGCAATACTTTTCTATTGGTCACTAGTAGGGCATGACACCTAGGCGTTTCTCTATTCATGCCATATTTTGGTAGTCTCTGATACTATTCGCCCAATGCTAGTCTCTCCTCGACAAAAATACATTCCCAGCGAAACAAATGTACTTCCTGTAACCAAATACCTGAAAATAATCAATCGCATATAGAGATTATTCCCAAAATCTTTATAGGGAAAAATTTCCCAATTAAATTTGTAGATGGTTCACAAGTCGACAAGATTTTAGTAACACAAAGCAGATCTTTATTTTTAAAATGGAAATATTCTTCTAATAATAGGAAAAATATTCCTAAAGCCCTAACATGTACCACTTTTCAATAGCTCAATAATACCCTTTTTACATTTGCAGGTAGTCGAGCGGAAAGTCAATGTAATGAGGGGACCGTTACAAAGGATGCATTTTATAACAGAAAAAGTACCTGAACTGTGTTGTTTACAATAGTAGACATAAAATTAAGATTATAAATCAGTCTTCTGTTGAGTTTCGAAGTGAGAGGTTCTCTGAGTGTAGATAAGAAAGTGTTTTAAGGACGGAAATGTCGAGACAAACGCGCCGCAGTTGCAAAAGCTCTCCTGACAAATTTTCATATATTTGTGGAGAATTTATGGTGAAATCACAAGCCAGGCCATTTTCTGAAAGTGTTAAAAGCCTACTTGCTATATTTTGGTGTTTTAATTGGAGATCAAGACAAGCAGTGGGCTCCCCATGTGTGCTGTGTTAGTTGTACGACGATTGCTATTTTTTCCAGACAAAGACTGAAGGTTATTCCAAAAAGGGAAAGCACAAGATCGACTATCCAAATTTGCGGTCTACAATGCGACCTGTTCCTCATAATGCAGATGTACCAGTGCCGATCGCACCTTTAGATCCGCAAAATGTTGTTTTGGAAGATACTGGAGACAACGCATCATCAGGCAGCTCCGAAGAACAGTGCACCGACCCTACTTTTACTCCAGGTCCCAGTTCCGGCGAGCCACACTTAATTGTTCAAAGTGAGTTAAATGATTTAGTACGTGATTTGGGGTTATCAAAGCAACAGTCATAACTTCTTGGTTCCCGTCTTCAGGAATGGAACTTATTAGCCAACGAAACGAAAATTACGAATTTCAGAAAACGAAATGCTCCGTTTTCTGCATTCTACAGTATGGAAAATTCGTTGTGTTCGTGTACTGATATTGATGGTTTAATGCAAGAACTTGGTATTGAGCATTCCCCCTCTGAGTGGCGTTTATTTATAGATTCGTCTAAATACAGTTTAAAAGCTGTGATATTGCATAATGGAAATTTAAAAACCTCTATACCAGTTGCCCATTCAGTGATGATGAAAGAAAGTTTTGAAAATATGCGCACTGTTTTGGATAAAATAAATTACAACACGTATAAATGGCAGATATGTGGGGACTTAAAAGTTATAGGAATTATATTGGGACTTCAGGGAGGATTTACAAAATATTGCTGTTTTCTTTGTCTATGGGGGCAGTAAATCAGCATTATATAACAAAAATTTGGCCAGAAAGAAGTGAATTCAACCGGGATCTCACAATGTTAAGTTTAGACCTCTTGTAGACCCCAAAAATGTCCTTCTGCCTCTTCTTCACATTAAACTTGGGCTGATGAAAAACTTTGTGAAAGATATGAATAAAGATGGTGATGAATTCAAATATTTAAAAGAAGTCTTTCCCAAGTTAAGTGACGCCAAATTAAAGGAAGACATTTTTATTGGACCACAAATCAGAAAATTGCTGGACGACGTTAATTTTACAGAGAAGCTTACCAGGTAGGAACTCAGAGCATGGAACTCATTTATTAGTGTTGTAAGAGGAATTTTGGGCAACAATATGGATGCCAACTACCAACAGTTAGTTAATGAACTTTTAGGTGCCTACAAATCGCTTGGCGCTCGAATGTCATTAAAATTTCATTTCCTCTATTCACATCTGTCATTTTCTCCTGACAATTTCGGAGCTGTCAACGACGAGCAGGGTGAAAGTTTCCACCAATATATTAAGACAATGGAAATTCGCTATCAAGGACGATGGGATCCAGCCATGATGGGTGATTACTGCTGGTTTTTGAAGAGAGAAGATATGACCCCTCATAAAAGGAAAAAATAAAATTTAATTAGTAATTTCAATATTTTTAATCTTTGTGTTTTTCTTAAATGTAAAGTATACGTTTAGTAGGTGTAAAACTAAATAAAGTCGATATATACGGTTAAAAAAATCTTAAAATAATTTTTTTCTATACACATCAGATATTCTAACATTAAATGTGGCTCTATAAATGTAACGAGAAAAACCTTCGTGTTACAACTTTTTTTCTCATTTTTGTATTTGGATACGCCCATTCTACCATAACAGGCTTTTCAGCTTTATGTTACATCCAAAAAAAATTTGTTCGTCGACCTGTGAAAAAAAACATATAGTTAAATTTTTTTCTTCGAGTGCAAAGAAAAGTGCCAGAATTAAGGAGCACTTTCGTAAAAAAACCCGGAACCTAAGGCGAGTAAAAATAGCTGGCACCTCTACTTGCCTGAAATTAGACAAGAAAATCCAGCTCTCCCACCAGATGACCTGGACCTGACAAGTTTTGAGGATCGTTGCATCTGGACTCTTCGCAATATTTAGATGAAGAATTGCCATCCACGGGTGCATCACCGCAGCCAGGACCTTCATCAAAGAGTGCGAGACGAGACGAGACGCGGTCACCAACACCCGCTGTTACGATATTGGCATCCCGGGGTCCGCGTGGCCAACTAGCAGGAAAGAGGAAGAGTCCCACAACTCAGAGTGATACAGATAAAACCATGGCTGAACATTTTTCGGCAAAAACAGCCACAATAGCAATCCCATCAGTCGACAACATGAGAATAGAGGGCGTAATTTTTTTTGAATAGTCTCATTCCAGTCTTAGTTCAAATGAATGACAGTCAGTTGAGAAATTTTAAAAGATCATTGAAGTATTGGTAACTTCTCACAATATTTCATATCAGCCGGTCCATCAAACCCCAGTTTCTGCAGACCCTTCAGGCAAAAGTCAAATATTGGAATTCGAAAATTTATAATAATTGTTTCCACATAGGTATCATTAATTATATTATGTTCTTAGAAATTTATTTTAATTTTTGTGTTATAATGCTCTTAGATATTAATTTTTATTTTTGTGTGTTTTGTTATTTTTTTTAATAAAATCTAGCCTTAATGTCATAAGTATGCGTTCTTCTGCAATGGCACTTTCCCTCATAATGGTATTCACTCAGTGAATAGCTGGAGCTACAGCTTCCACCAGACCACAGTAAGATTCTTTTGACATCCGATAAAATGAGAAGAATCTGGCATCACTATCTTGCAGTTATTTTGCAGCAATAAACAGCCGATATTGAAAGTTCCTTTCCAAATATGGAGGCATCCATACTCTCTTTTTCCTTCTTTTTAACCTCCGGTACAAATAGATCATAACAGCATCCTCTTCATCATTCGAACTGGACATACTTAATCGAAAATAATTAATAAATTGAGGTTATAAGGTTATAATCAGGTGAAAACTACTATAGACGACTGAGGGAGAAATCGATCCGTGTGCGGACATTACTTCGATAGCACCACATTGTTCGTACGCGACGCTTTGACTTCGAGACGCATCCACTTCGAGCGCCAATGGGCCCATGTACCCATGTTTAATACCAAGCGGGATGTATTTGCACCGCACGCGTGTGTCATTCTTCAAGCCAGTTGTTGTACGTGGGCGCAACCAACAAAAACTGACCAATACTAACCCAAGACATGCCCAAAATGAAGAAAAAAAAATTTACAAACAAACTTAAAAAAATAAAAAAAACACCACCAGAGCACTTGAAAGCAATGCATTGCACCGTACCGACATGGGTAAATTACACGCCTTCCGGAGATTGTCGAGTACAGCCGGGAGTAACGAGAAATAAATGGTATTCTGCGCATCACATTCCTAGTGTCACACTCGTGTTTATTTTCGACGACCTGCTACCTATCCTGTTGCCAGTATCGTGTGTTCTAGGTTCCCTCTGGGATCTATGTGATATTTTGTAACGCCACGTGGTTTTCTATTCTGCTTAAAATGAGTGATTTTAGAATTCGCTCTCACTGAAGAATAAAACATATTGATGCTCTTAGAAAATGATGATCCGTATTATGGGACTGTATTGCAAGATGTCGCAAGTGACGACTACACATCCGACGTTTACAGGCAAATAAGATTTTGAATGCTCCAGGACTTACACCTAAAAGTTGAGAAATATCTACAATCAATGACGAATTTCTGTTGTTTTTTTTCTACGGATCTATTCGAAATTATCGTCACTGAGACCTGAGACCAACCGCAAAGCCAACAATTTTTTCGATGATTTCAATAAAACTCATCCTGATCATACAAGGAAATATGTGCCAACTAACAGGAGCGAAATAAAAGCCTATATATGCCCGCTTATTATGATGGGAGCATTGAGAAGTAGCAAAGTACCAGTTGAAATGCTTTTTGCTAGAGACAGTGCATATTCTCGCCCTATAATACCGGCTACTATCTCAAGAAATCAAGACCAGTTTTTGATGAGGTTTATAAGATTTGATAATTTTGAGACAAGGGTGAAAGAAAGGTAGTAGACAAGCTTGCACTAATAGGGAGATATTTAATAAACTGGTATTAAATTGCAAAGAAGCATTAGTTCCCAATCTTATATTTGCATTGATAAACAACTCGTCCCATTTCGGGGAAAGGCTCAATTTCGCGTCTATATGAAAAGCAAGCCAGCAAGGTACGGAATAAAAATATGGGTATTGGCAGATTGTGAGTTCAACTACACTATCAACATGCAAGTGTATTTAGGTAAGCGATTTATTTTTAGATATGTTATTATGTTAGCTATGGATTGTTTCTTCTTTTAGACAAAGAAGGCAATAGATCTGAACGAGGCAATAGAATTACCACTGATAACTTTTTCACTAGTCTTCAGTTGGCTGATAAATTGTGGGACAACAAACTAACATTATGTGGAACGCTGCGCAAAAATAAAATATTCATATCGCAAGAACTATTTCCGGCATCCTCAAAAAGAGAACATTCTTCAATGTTTGCTTTTAGAAACCATTGGACTTTGGTGTCATGTCCAAAAATGGGCAAAGCTGTTATTTTGATATCAACTGAGCATGAAGATGACAAAATAAGTGACAAAGAGACAGGCTACAAACCAGATATTGTTTTGCATTACAATAGCGCTAAAGGAGCAGTTGATGCAACAGATGAAATGTCACACAATATACAACCCAAAGAAAAACTCTCAGGTGGCCCATGGCACTTTTTACCATGTGATTGATATTGGTGCCATAAAAGGGTATACAAGCACAGCTTATTCAGTACCAGCTACTCATCTTGCGGCGGCATCCTTTGATTTGGGAAAGTCAAGTGCACATTTCAGAAGAGGGCCATGACAAAATATTTTTTCAAACGTCTGGGCATCTGAATAATACTTTTGACAGTTCGTTTAATTTAAAATATGCTTTTTTATCGTCTAAAATCCGTTTAAAAACGATTTTAAATGGCAAAATTGTATAAAAATCCGAAATTTCCGGAATTTTTAGGGCGATAGCCGTGGCTTCGGACGAATTTATCGTGGATTTTGAAGCGAATATTCAGTTTAAATTCAGTTCACTCCGTGTCATTACATCGCCTTGAAAAATCACGATACTGTCGAACTGAACCTCTCAGGGTACTGCCAGGTAGGCGCAGTGACCGACACTCCAACTTTCCGATTTTGGTAGAGTTGACTAGCTGGTAGTGAATAAGCTGTGGTATAACTTAAAAATCCAAATTACAAGTCCGGTCATTTAGATGCAAGAGGAAAGTTCCTTCTTCTGCCGGGGAGAGATTGGGCTAAAGAAAATATGCTTTTCAGAAATAACAATGGTTTGAAGACAACAACAAAAGACAATATTTTCAAGATTTTTACCTGAACTACAATCTGAAAATATAACTCCAATAAGACAAGCAGCAAATCACGGTCGATGTTTCGTTTGCGAAAAATCCAAAGGTAGAAAATTAAAGCAACTTTGCGTAAAATGTGAACGGTTTGTCTGTGTTCAGCACTCCGAAAAACAAATATGTTGCATAACGTGTAAAGAAGAAAATAAATTTTATTTAATTATTGATTTGTTAACTTTGTTATGTATTTAAATCGGAATACATGTAAAATACCTATACTGGGTTTCTATTTTAATATACATAATAAAAAGTCTAAAAAACACCGAGGAAAACTCAAAAAAAATTACGGTGCAAATGCACCCCGCTCGGTATTGCACGCTTGGAAAGAAGGTTGGTATTACAATGGTTAATAAAGTTTCTTAAAAAGACATAATAATTATAAGCAAAAATATGGTAAACAGTGATCTTATTTCATAAAATTTTTATAATACCACTGAAACACATTAATATGTCTTGTTAAGAATTAACATATCAAACTGATAATGGCAAATCAAAAATATAGCAAAATATAAAATATGATTCCACCCAACCAATGAAACTCGTTCTTTCATTTATACTAGTTTTGCAAATAATGCGGCAAACACACGAGTTTTACGATGGCAACACTGTTAGGGTGCTGCGTGCCGGGACATTGCAAAGATATGGCGATATAATATTTTTATTTGCGTAGGGGTTTATTGCAAATACCTGGTTTATCTACATTATTTTGAGCAATAGCGTGTTTACGATGTTGCGAACGTAATTAAAAAGAGGTATTATTTTCTTTGTCGTTAACCATTTTCATGCCGCTTTCCAATGTAACTTTCCTACTTTGAATAAAAAGTCCTCCAGACTGTTAAGTAGGTATAGAGGTCAATCTAGGAAGGAATGATTTACAAGGGAAGTAAAACATTTATCGACGTGATATTGAAATGAAATCCCTGAAAACAAATTATGATAACATCCCCTCTGTCATTTTAGAACATAAACTAAGTAAAACGCCTAATAAAGGAAACATATACAGTGAAATTTCTATTAACGGACACTCCTACACAACGTAGACCTTTACTGAAGGTACACTTTTCAACACCGACCATTCCATATCTGGGTACATAGCCAAGCTCACAACGATTCGGGATAAAATTTACCTACATTTATCTATTAATTTTGGCAATTTTACCTGCCAACAGCGGGAAATAAATATGAAGACTGAAGACCATTAAACCTTTGGCTCTGGAAATGGAGTCATTTGAAAAAAATAATCGAGCAGTTCGAGTTAGTGATATTTTAAAGAAAATAGTCGAATTAAGATGATTGAATAGCGAAAATAGGAGCCTGCAATATTTAAAAGGTTTAATATTTATGGAAGAAACTTCAGAGACCTGTAGAAAACTAAATTTGAATTTTAAGCTTTCAATAGTTGACCCGACAAATTTTCCTCAAGACACAACATTAAATTTAGAGAAGTTATGTTCTTTGCAAATGTAAACCTGACGAAGTTGAGAGTGTAAAAGAAAAATGCTAAGTTTAATAAGTGGTTATTCACCTCAAGACATTTTCAACGCCGACAAGATCGGTCATTATTATCAAGCCTTACCAAGTAAAATGTTTACATTCCGCAATAACAGTGCACTGAAGGTAAATCTGCTAATGGCAGACTGACAGTATTATTAGGTGCAAATCTAAACGAGGAAACAGAAAGATCTTTGGTGATTGGTAAAAGTAAATCCGCGATGCTTTAAAGGTTTTCAAGTTTATATTACATAATCACCAGAGGCTGGAACAAAAAACTCCTCTGAGTCTGATTCCTCCTTATAATCTATACTGGAGTTAGAAGCAGAAGTTTCAGAAAAAACATAAATATGTTTTTTTATCTCTGCCAAGTTTCCTATTTCTCTCCTGTTGTTGTCCGCTGCAACTAAGTTTAACGTTGAATTCGACACTAGCATGTTCTCTTACTGTTTTCACAATTTTCTTATTTCGTTTTTTCCTTCTTGACCTAAATTCTCTATTTCGAAATCTATATTCTATCTATCATCTTAGTCATGCAATTTTTAATATTTTGTTACGTCTTATTCGGTTCTTTAGAAAATTTTACTTACTCTTCATTTTGAATTTTTTCCTTTAATATGCTGCTTATGCAAGTAGGTCTTCAGCACAAATATTTTTTCTTAGAACTTACAGAGGGAATCGAAGTGAGCTGAATAAGACGAAAATCTAAAGAACCAGTTATGTAAGATGCGTTACTGTCATAAGACTTACAGCATATTACATTAAAAGCATAGCGTTTAAGTAAGTATACGAAATAAAAAAAAAATCAGATAATTATTATGGTTTTAGCGAGACATTTGCTAACTAAGATAATATCTTATAAGGTAGTAAAGGAAGTCGATATTAGTTAATCAGATCAGATAACGATAAGAAACGGTAATAGATACAATAAACGATAATAATCGATTAAGGATCATTTAAGGGTAAGTTCGATAAAATTAGGACGAGTATATGACCTACAGTAAGGGTGTATCACTTAAGTAAGTGTACGTAATGCACAACGATAAATCAGATAATTACTATGGTGTTACTGAGATCTTTGGTAACTACGATAATATCACATACGGTAGTAAAGAAAATCTATATATTAGTTAATCAAATAATTATAACAAACGGTAATAGATACAATAAAATATAATAACCGATTAAAAATCATTTAGCGGCAAGTTCGAAAATGATAAGGTACGATATGCTAAGAAAAATAGGTAATTATAGGGTCTGTTTTCTTATGGTCATACGGGAGTGGAATCCACTGGCAGTGGTTGGTGGCTACTCCTTAACTACTACAACTACTTAGCTGGCCCAATACCTCCTACAACTAGGCCAACTAGCTAATATTAAAATTAGCAGTGACGTCATCAAAAGTGGTCTATACTTTTTTGCCATAAGGAAAGCAATGAGAGGAGCCATGAGGAGCCCAGTAAAAAAAAAATATTTTATCGCGCCTACTTCCGTATTTAACGTTGATTGCCACGCTGGGCGACTGGAATGTCAATTCCCATCTCGACGTCATGTATCCGGCGCTGCCAGATTGGGCGCTTTATCACAATTTGAGCTACTTCTCACTGTAGTTTGCCACAAATCATTTTTCAAAGAAACGTAAAATATTCGTCCTGGATTCCAATATTACAATTAACAATATATTAGATACTTAATGTAAAAGTTTGCTTTGGTATATTGTAGTATAGTTATATTAAATATAAATAAATATTTAAAATCCGAAAAGTAAATATATAAAAACCGGAAATTGAAGGAATAACGGAATTAAAACCTTTAAGAAAATAAACGTTGCTAACCAATAACCTAATTATTTTGTATAAACATTTAGTTCCATTTAAAAACATAATTTCAAATGTCATTCAACAAATGCTGTAAAAATTAAAGTCCAACTAAATATACGTTAAATAGTTTACATCCCAAATAATGTATGAAACTAACTCTAAATCTGGCAACACTGCCTCCTGTTAGTTGGCGTACTTTCGACGTTCGATTGGCTTCTTAATTATTGTTCTGTTCGTTTTTGATTGTTTTTCTATTAATTTCTTTATAATATCAGTACTTTGGTGTGTTTAAATTTATGTGAAAAATGCTGTGCAGTGGAAACTAGCCGAAAACACCTAAAGTTCATGTTTTTAGCTTTCCAAAATGTTTGGACTTGACCTGTTGCTTTCGTGTAGTAAGAGTTTATTTTGTGCTTGTTCCTGTTAGCTAATTTTGGGGTAAGTGATATTTAGTGTAATTATGCCTCAAAAAGGCTGTAATGCAATGTTTGCTATATGCCCTCAGTGGTCAAAAAACTTCATTAACTAAAACGAGACAAAATATTAAAACATGGGCATTCTCTTAGTTTAAACGTTGTTTTATTCAAATAACGGTTTAAAGGCCCTTTTTCCATCATTTATAGATAGGCAAAATGTTAAATTAGCTCTCAAAATATTTAATCCTTTTATTATAGAGGCTCTGAAAGGTTGTCTTAATAATTTGTCACATTCACAAGACACAGCAGAGCATCTGAAATGCCAGTTAATCACTTATTTTATTTAAGTGGATATTGCTGTCATATTGTTTAAAAAAAATTAAGTTGTGAATTTTGCAAAGAAAATTTAACTTTAAATGAACCTTGTGTTGTAGAAGATTCTTACAATTTCATTAATTCCTTAAGTCGTGGGGCTCTTTTATATCGTCGTGAACAAATAGTGGACTAGTTTCAACAGCCTATATTATATTTAAAAAACTGATTAATGAGTTCGAAGACACATTTTTAGATATTTACAATAAAAGTATTTTCTTTGTGAGCTGTTGTTAAACTATCTAAATCAAAACAGCCTTTTGACTCCTTTTGAAAATTGTAAAAATCACCTAAAAATTGATGTTTCAAAAATTTTTCGTTGCAGCATTTCAAATACACTCCTTTCTTAATAATTATTGTTCTAAACATAATCATAATCTTTTGGGTAAAAAGAAAAAAAGGACACTGGAGACTTTTAATAAATAAATATTAGACCCCAATAATATACCGAGTAATATACCAAATCTAACATAAAAAAGTAATAATCTGAAACCTGTATAAAACTTTCATGTTTTATCATAAATATTTGAAGATTGCAAAGGGTCTTTGGCTGGAGAAAACCGAGGAGAAAACACACTACCAAATTTGACATTACTATTACCTATTATGACACCTTTATACCTATAGTGACATTTTACCACCTATCCATTAAATAGATTGGTGGTATCTAGTTTCATTTTATCAAAATAGGTAGATTCTATTTTGATAAACTGGATATTCAAAGGTTTTTGCTTTGATATTTCGTTTTCCTTAACCAAAAATCGAATGAGGCACGTCTAAAGGCTGTTCATGACTCGCAGCCTTGTTTTAACCGGAAGCTCTTAAATATTATTTATGTATGCAGAAAAAGGTAAGTAAACTGCAATTTAATTTTTGATTGAAAAAAAAAATGAGTAATACACATTATCAGTCATAATAGTCGTGCTTAAAGTAATATCAGCTTGTAGGAGGTATTGTATTAGACCAATTACGTTTCAAACTACATATAAAAAAAGATAAATTTACAAAACACAAGTTTTTGATATACTTTTTCGAGATTTTTGCATCTAAAATATCTTAACTGTAAAATTTTAAAAGAAATTGCACATTTCAATATACGCCTGTAAATAAGTTAAGACCACTTTTGATGACGTCACGCGTAAGCTGTCTGGCCTAGTTGTAGGAGGTATTGGCTTGCCCCAATTAGGGCTTTGGCGCTTCCTGTGAAGGTACACGCCACACCATGCGGTCAGCATCACTTTTACAAAAGTTCTCAAACGGGCAAAATGAAACTCGAGAAACTCTCTAGGCCAGTGAAAAACCGGGCGAAGGATGGGCCATAGTTAAATTATAAATAATTTTAAATATCTAATATAGAATCACTAGGACATAACATGCCTTTTTTTAAAAGGATAACTTCACTTTACGTAAAATACATTTACGAGACGATATTGTCGAATATACGTGAAAATATAAATAGCAGTGTATTTGCCAATTAATCTCAATATATTAGACCTAGTGGTCAACATACCACGATAATCTTTCAGCTTTGAAAACTTCTCTTGTCCCTTTTTTATGGCAGTGGCACACACTTTAAAGGAAGATCCTATGGAACTCGACGAGCGGTGTGTGTGTAAAGATGTTCATTGACACGGTTCTTGAATAGTTGTAAGTTGTAATTAGGGGGAAACAGATGTCCTGGGAGCGAGTTCCACAGTAATGCACTTTCGACAAAGGAGTCATTGTAAAGCGACGTTCTAGGCGTTCTCAGTACAACGAACGGGTGTGCTCCTGCCGCATATCGAGACTGTCTGACAAGCGTTGATGGTGGCGGGATGATGCGGGCCAAAGCCTGGGAATACCTACCGTGAAAATAACTGTAAAACTGGGATATTTCGGCCACATGTCTGCAGTTTTCCAGACTATCCAGATCCCGGGTCAACTCCGTGTCGCCGACGAGACGCACAGCTCTCTTCTAAATGGAATCCAGCGGCTTTAGAGTGTGCTTGGGTGCGGCACCCCAGATGTGTGAGCATTATTCTAAGCACGGTCTTAATTGCGCTTAGTGGAACAAGAGCAGCTGCTACGGTGTATAAAATTATATGTTGCAAAATAGCGCACCAAGCTTCAGCAAGGCTGATTTTGCGATTTAGCAACGTGGTCATGCCAGGACATATTGCTGCTGACCGAGACACCTCGGAGTCCGATTAACGAGGATGAAGAAATGGTCGATCCTGCTATAATGAATGAATGGCCCGCCGTATTGGCCTTCTTGGAAAACGTGGCTGCTTGGGTTTTTGCAGAGTTGAACTGGACCAAATTCCTGTCGTCCCAGGTTCGACCTTTCTCCAGATCTTGATTAATTGTTGTAATCTACACCTGTCTGCAGTGGTAAGGCTCAGTCACTAGCAAAGGTTCTTCTGATGATCTAAATTGGGAGGCAAGAGTACTGTCATCTGTAAAACTGTAAACAGCATTATTGGTTACGGTCAGCCGATCATTGATATAGATGAGGAATAGAGTTGGTGACAGTATTGCGCCCTGAGGCACTGCAACGTGCAGGGATCGTTTCTTAAGGAAACTGGCAAGCCAATTGCAAAGACGCTGGCAGCCCGAAGGACGGCAGTTTATTGAGCAATCCGTCATGCTAAAATCTGTCAAATACCTTCGAAATATCCATCGCAATCGCTCGAGATTCTCCGTAGTTCTCAATTGCACTAATTCATATAAGAGTGACATAGGCCTATATATCTCCGGTCGATCTCTGTTTGCGGTAGCCGTATGGGTTATTGGTAATTATTCTGTTGGTCTCGAGGTACTTGAGTAGTTGCTGATTGACTACACGTTCCATGAATTTGGAGATTATTGGAAGCAAGGCAATTGGGCGATAGTTTGAGGGCGTGGTTTTCTTGCCTTTTTTGGAACAGGTTGTACTCGAGCGATTTTCCAAGAAGTTGGTTAAATCCCTTTACGGTAAGACAGAGAAAAGGTCTGGAAAAAATGGGTGTTAGTTCGTTGGCGCAGTTCTTTAACACGGTGGTAGGTATTCCATCCGACCCTGATGCCTTTTGCGTATCTAGCTCTTTGAGGATTTTATGAAAGTCACGTTAAGTGGCTAAACTTAAATTATGTCATGGTAGTGTCTGTCGATGTTGGATATGGTGGGGAGAGCCTTGTCATGGGGGACCTTTAAGGTAGAGTGTGACGAAAACATTTCGGTGAGCATGTTTGCTTTTTTCTTAGCTGTAGTCGCCGTGACGCCGCCTTCGTCTGTCAAAGGTGGAAGAGCCGTTTATGTAAAATTATTACTTACTGCCTTTGCTACCGACCAGAAATTCCTGGAGCCACTAAGGCATTGCAAAAGTTTATTCCTGGTTCTTTGTTGTGTTTGTCCTTAGTTTCGTCAATCACACGTTCCTACGCACTAGTGCGTAAAATAAATTATTTTACGCACTAGTGCGTAAATCATATTATTTTACGCACCGTCCTAAATGTCAAAAAATATGTCAGATTTACTTTACGCACTAATGCGTAAAATAAGTTATTTTACGCACTCCACACTAAGAAGGCCTATTTTACGAATCTTAGAGAGTGCGTAAAGTGAGTATTTTACGCACGGTAGTAGAAAAATATGTTTTTGGCAATCGTTTTTACTTCTTTAAAAAATAAGATTCACGTTGAAAAACGTGTTTTCTCATGTTCATAGATAGGTAAAATCTTAAAAAATGGTATGGTATTGAACGTTGTAAAAAAGCCAACATCCAGACATTTAAACGTTGTAAAACTGTCAATTTCAGATATTTGAACGCTGTTAAAAAGCTAATTTCAGAAGAATTTAAAAGATAATAAAAGATATCTGTATAAAATGCATTTCAATCAAACCTTCGAAGAAGGTGATAAGCGAAAAGGCTAGATTATGTTTATAGCTGGATGATTAAATTATAAGTGAAAACACAGATGTCCCTAAATTTACACTGCTATCGTTCGCTACAGGGATGCAACGAAAAAAAAACTAACCCACGGCATGCCCAAAATCAAGAAAAAAACTTTTTACAAATATAACCTCAAGAAAATAAAAAAAATAGGATTGAAACTAACCGTAAAAATCAACGCGAGTGAAGCTGCGGGTAAAAGCTAAAAGTGTCCTGTGTCCTTTACAATACTCTACAAAATTTCATGATGATCGGTTGAGTAGTTGATGCGTGAAAGCGTAAGAAACAAACAAACAAACACATTCGCATTTATAATATTAGTTATTCGCATTTAAAATATTAGTTAGGATTCTTTAATAATACTTACTGGCAGCTTCAATCGGAGTGGATTAATTCACTGCACAAATTCGACACGAAAATCTAATGCTACCAGGAATAACATCAACCTATGGACACAGCCTATTCACTACCAGCTAGTCGTCTTGGGGCAGCATCCTTTGATCTTGGAAAGTCAATAACCAAATTTTGCAAATTTTAGAAGATGGCCATGACTCAATATTGTTTTAAACGTCTGGGTATCTGAATAATACTTTTGACAGTTCGTTTAATTTAAAATATGTTTTTTTTATCGTCTAAAATCCGTTTAAAAACGATTTTAAATGGCAAAATTGTATAAAAATCCGAAATTTCCCGCCTTTTTTTAGGACGATAGTCGTGGCCTCGTACGAATTTGTCGTGGATTTTGAAGCGAAAATTCATTTTAAATTCAACCGTCTATTAAAAATAAGCTGTGCTATGAATCCAAATACACTGCGAATATAATATAATGAAAATCTAATACCGCCCGGAGCGGCAAGCTTTTTAGAAGCCCCATTTGAGTCGTTGCAATCGTGGCCGTCCTGGATTAGCTGGCTCCTCAATGCGCACGGGTTGTAATGTCACATCGATTTACACATTCCGTCCCCACATCTCCGTCCCCACATTTCCGTCCCATTTGCCGAGATTTACCCTCATACCGTCGCGTAAGATGTTTACACATCAAAAAGTTGAAATAAAAAGTTTGAATAGTGAAAATGGAAATCTGCAACAAGAAAAAAGGATTAAAATTGAAGGTGTTGAAGTCGATTATACAGTGTAAGACTGCTTTTCAAAGTAATAAGTGAGGACATTCCATTATCTGGACCAGTAAGTAAAGAAGAAGCTTTAGAAGTTGCTAGAAAACTAAATTTGAACTTTAAAGCTTCCAGTGGTTGTCTCAACAAATTTTGCTCAAGACACACCATTAATTTTACTCTAAATTCCAAATAGGCACTGTTAGCCAGTTAAATTAATCAATGTAATGAATTACCAAGTCAATAGATTTGTGATATTCGGGGCCCTTAGAATAATTTATTCAGGTAATTACTTTAATATCAATTAAATTTGATCTTGCGACATTAATAAACCTATGCTGAGCTTCATATAGCACAGGAAAAATCAGCATTTAAAAAAAGCAGTCCAAACACATAATTGCTCATCTATAGTATATTCACAAATGGAATTTACAAGAGGACAAATGCACCAAAAATTTCAGTTTTCAAAAAGATGTTTTGGCAAGCGTTTTTACTTCTTTAAAAATAAAATTCACGTTTCTCAACGTGACCATTTCCATAGATACAAAAAATTTTAAAAAATGCTATGGCATTTAACGATATAAAAAAGTCAAATCCAGACATTTGAACGTTGCACCAATGCCAATTTCAGATATTTGAACGGTGCTAAAAAGGCTAATTTCAGAAAATTTTCAAAGATAATAAATTATATAATATGTATAAAACGCATTTCAACCAAATCGTGGAAGAAGGATGGTAAGCGAAAAGGCTAAATTACGTGTACGGCTGGATGGTCAAATTTTTTAGTTTTCGAATGAATTTGCTTTTCGAAGCCCGTCCAAAAGAGGCGACAAACCCTGCTGTTTACTTCGGGGACCGGAGTTTGATATGATAAAATTTACTTAGATACTCGCGCTTATACAAAAAATTAAACATAGTGTTTATTTTTCAGTAATATCCATTGTATGCCATGTTCCGTGGCATATATCTAATAAAAATCAAAATTGGTGGGACCGACTTACTTATATCCAAAATTTCTTAATTTTTCAAGAACGTACAAATCGATTTTGATAATTTTTGGTGATGAGTCTTAGGTTATAAAATTACGTTTTCTGTTGGCATAGTAACCGGCTGTAATTAACCGGAAGTATTATAACAGTAACGTCATATGTAGGTATATCTTCTTGATAGGTTGATTTTTTATGTCATTGACTTACTGACAAATCAGATATTGTTTTCTAGTAAAACAATGTATTTGAAAGATTCTTCCTCTCTTGCGAAATTTGGCTAGGATAAGTGGTTTTCAGAGAAAAAAAATAATTTTCAATTACGTGCTCGGGCAAGATATTTTATTAATAATAAAAAAAACTAAATAAAAACAAAACATTAATTAAATGGCAAAATGGCCGCCATTTTGCCGAATACACTTATTTACACTTCTTAAAGATTGCACTTTATCTTAGTGTCTCGGGATTGTTAAGATGGTTGCCTTGCATTTAAAATTCGCTGCCATAATTCTTCGCGTGTGTTTACGGGAGTCTTATAAATTTCGGTTTTAAGAGCATCCCACAAAAAGAAATCGCATATATTTAGGCCAGGAGAACGTGATGGCCATCGTACTGGTGCATCATTGCCCCTTCTAATCCACCTATTAGGGTATTGGTCATGAAGGTATCGCCGAACAGCAACGGAAAAATGAGATGGCGCACCATCGTGCATATACCACAGTCCCTGCCGAATTAAAAGAGTCAAATATTCCAGAAGAATTGGCATTTAGGTAAATATTTCCATTCAATTTGTCTGGCAATACAAGAGGACCAATAAGGTATCGGTCGATAATACTTGCCCAAACATTTATTTTAAATGGATGTTGGTGGTGGGCAACTTTAATGGCATAAGGATTTTCATCGGCATAAACATGTTCGTTGTGCAGGTTGGTAACTCCTGGCCTTGTAAAGCACGCCTCGTCGGTAAATAAGATTTACCGTATACGACGGTCAGGAAATCTCTCCATGTAAACCCAAACACTTTGACGTCCATTTCCTTGGCAAAACCCGTACACCAGAAGCATATCAACCTTTTCGGGGTTCGTATAGTTGTCCATATTTCACGTAATCGTAAAATAATTTAGAAGTTTAATAGTGGCCTAAATGCTTAAACTCTGCGACAGCAATTTGTCAATAGAAATATTAAATGTCAGAGGAACAAAAAAACATAAGAAGACACTAGGAAACAATGTTTGGTAATAACCAATATTATTAATAAAATATCTTGCCCGAGCACGTAACTGAAAATTATTTTTTTCTGGCATAACCACTTATCGTTGCAAAATTTTGCAAGAAAGGAAAATCTACCAAACATATTGTTTTACTAGAAAACAATATCTGATTTATCAGTAAGTCAATGGCATACAAAATCAGAAGATATAACTACATGTGAAGTCACTTGTATAATACTTCCAGTTAATTACAGCCGGTTGCTATATCATCAGAAAACGTCATTTTATAGCCTAATACTCAGTACCATAAATTATTAAAATCGATTTCTACGTTCTTGAAAATTTTAGGAAAAACCAATACTTGTTTAATCTTTGGCGCCCCCCTGCAGGCTAAATGAAGCAATTTTGGATATAGGTAACTTCGCCTATTTTGACGTCAGGCGTCTGGAATCAAACATTGTACACGTATTTTCCGAACACCCTGTATAATCTCGCAGATTTTATTTTCCTTTGCTGATTTGTTTTGAATTTGAAACTGTATACTGCATAATAGATCTATTATTCATGCGCAATAAGCACTAGCACATCGCTAGCTAATTATTAATTTAGAAGCGGATCCAAAACATCCTCAAGCAAGACTTCCTTTGATTCTAGAGCGATGTTGCTAAGTAATTTTAATATGGAATTCAAAAGATATTCTAGACTAATCACGAAACATAGTTCCTATAGTCTAATGTAAAGTTAATTGCATCATATTTTATTAAGCTATAGGTAAATGATTTGTGACATTCTCGCATCTGTATTAAGTTATTCCCAAATATAAACAGTCTATGTGAATGAGAGCATTGAACTAATACTGAAGAGCCGATGTTCACCATTTTATATCGATTTAATAAAAAAAATTGATTGCCATATGGCTGACGAGGAAGGCTACTGGTTTTAATTATTTACTGGAATAACTCCATATGATTTTATGGAAATAATATGTTTGATATTTATAATTGGTTTGCAAAATAAAATATTCGTTAAAACAATTCATACGCTCGAAGGTAATGGTCGAAATTGTTTTTGCAAGCCGTAAAATAGGGTAAATGATTGTTTTATATCGCCCAATTTGGGGAAAAATAATACATTTTCGATAATAGTTTATATATGTTAGCAAATTTCAGATGATTTTAATGCTAAATTATAAAAAATAATGTTAAATTGCAGAATACCTTTTAAAATTCAAGTGTAGAAAAGTCTAATGCTGAAAACACGGTATAATGAAGGTGAGAGAGTGATGAAAAAGAAAAAAGTTGGATAAAGTGATCGAACCCATCATATTACCCATTTATCAATATTAACCAGGCAACCACCGTTTATATAGAGCGCTTGTGTTTTCATTTTTTGCATCCTATGTTTTTATAACGTTCTAAACCTCTATATTATCCTTCGCATCTCCGCCATCCCTCATTACACTTTGTAGTATACAACTTTTTCCCAATCGGTACAATTTTTAAAGAAGTTATCTAAAAACATGGTGATTCGGCCGACCCTGGCTAGCCGCTCGAGCTGATGCGTCATTACAATTTTGTACCGGTCGGTGACAAGCAAGAATCCGTAAATCGGTTCTTTCTTTTGGTTTAAAAAAGAAAAATTCCTAGAAATCGTATTTCTAGTATAGTGAAGTGTTAGTGATACGTCTTGCTCGCAAAGGAGGCGAAAAAAGGGGGCAATATTCATCGGAAGAAGCGAATCAGGGGGTGAGTCCATATAAGATTATATGCCAAAATTTCAAATATACATAAATACCTGGTTATTTTAAATATATAAAAACAGAATCTCTCGTATGAAAGCAAACTAAATGTGTATAATACTAAACTGAGTATTATGAATAAATATGACACTTGTAACCCTTATTTTTTTACTTAATAAAATTGAAATGAAAAATACTCTCAAACTTCTAAAACTAACTATACTTATTAGAATAAAATAGAGTGCGAACGGGTTACAGTCAAAAATGCGAATGAAGCAGTAAACAAAAATTAAATGTGCTCACTGCGATTTGAATTATACTAACAAACTGTTATTTATATGCGAGTGCATGACAAAACATTGTTACATTTATTTGTCGTCTGTGCACAATTACACAGAATCAAACAATATATTCGGAATTGAAATATATTATATCGAAATGAATAAGTAATAAGCAACAGTTAACGATACGAGCTATTCGAACCGTTCTCTAGTAATCTCGTCTAATCGTACATCCTACCAAAGAAATACTATTCAATCACAAAAAGTGTTTGCATAACACAATCAAAAGGAGGAAATATATACCGGTCGGCCTGCACATTTATTAATGTTTTACATAGAATAAAACGTTTATACCATATAAAGGAATATAAAAGATAGAAACAAATAGTTATAATGCCTTCGTATCATTCGTTTTTCGATATTTGATCCCCGTATGGGGCACATGTGGGACTATAAACTACAATTCGATTCGATGCAAATATTGCAAAACAAAAAACAAAGTTATATTTAATTATGATCCACTGACTCATGCTGCAGATCTATATGAAAATTTAAGAGTATGGCAATTACATAAGGTATTAAAATTTGAACAGAATAAACTTATTTACAGGATAATAAATAAAACTCAAAATTAAAATATTATCATAATATTTTCAAAGGATATTCATAGCCACAATACTAGAGAGTTTATAGGAAATCATACTGTTATTATTACTAAAATGCAATTATCCTCAATACCAGTGTTCAAAAACACTGTCTAGAGGAATAAGAACTATGTATATTGTAATTATTGCTATTACTGTATTAACAAATACTTTTCAAAAAAAAAAAAATAATAAAATAAAAATAAAAAAAAAAAAATTTTGAGTAAGTCGAAGAGTGCCCTTTTCTCACGAAATTAACCTCTAAAAACTAACCACAAAGGCAAGCTGACGCATAATTTACGAGCGACTAAATCCCAAGTTGGGTATTATTATAGCTTTGCATGGCCCTCCGTTGGCTTTGCTCGCAACGGAGGCTCAATCAACAAGAACTAAAAGTGCTAACCAAAACTAACCCAAAATTAAGGGAAAAAGGCGGAATGTTATCGTTCGGCTTTGTCGAAGCAATGTAATACCGGAACACATTATTTTAAACAATTCGTGTTGACATGAGCCGTCCGGTGAGGGAAAAAATTGGAGTAAACATTGCTTGCAGGAGATGTTAATAAATAATAATACCTATTTACAAATTCGCATTTGCAGATGGGACTAACTTTAACTAAAATTGGCCTTCACATTTGCAGATGTGAAGGGCCCCCAACAGCCTCTACCCCAGTAGGTATATTATGTAAAGTAGTTAGAGGCACACTATATCCCTACATTTGCCGATGTAAAGGATATGTACTGACAAAAATAAAACGGTATAGTGCTATGTATTTGCAGATACAAAAACAAATAACCACCATACTATTGCAACCCTCTTACATAAAATCATTGCATTGGAGGTAGCGAATTATTACACTCTTGGTTTTTATTCAAAACAGAAATTACAGTATTTGCAGATACTGTAAATATGCTAAAAATCGTTGCATTTGCAGATGCAGTCGAAAGCATAACCAGGGTTAAGCAGCAAGCAAAAAGGTGAATAGTTCATTGTATTAGCAGATACAATCGATCGTACCCACTGTCTGCAATTGCAGTTGATAGAGAAGTATCCACCAGCTGCCAACTGCAATGTCCTCAGACCATCAAAATTAAATCTCGAAGAGAGTACTAAATCCTGCCAAGACAACTGCTGTATCAATTACAGAAACAACTATAGTCCGTGGGATTAGTGCCTTAGCCTCCCTTTCAAAAATTTAATTAGCCAACCGTCTGAACTAGAATACGTTCAAAATTAGCAGAAATTAGAGGTAAACAGTTCAATAATAGCGTGGGTACAGGATTATAAAATCCCTTTCACCACTCCTGTTAGCAAAATAGAACTACATAGGACGGCAAAAATTTTAATTTCAAAATACGCATTCTTGGGGAAAACTGATCTCTTAAAGATGCATATTTCCTTATCCCTATGCACAGTAGTCAAAAAAGTTGTTAAGATTCGTTTTTTGCAACGTACTATACCCATTTAATTGTGTTTCATTTGGTTTATGTACAGCTCCATATCTTTTCACAAAATTGAAACCAGTTGTAAGATATGTAAAATTAAAGGGTATGAAAACTGTACTCTACTTAGACAATTGGCTAGTTATTAGTAATTCAAAAGAGAATTGCTTAAAAGTATAAATAAAATTACATAAACATTACAAGATTTAGGTTTTATATAAATTCCGAAAAAAGCGTAGTTATTCCCCCGCAACCATGCTCACTTTTGGGGTTTATACAAGAGAAAAGGGAGCTACTGGTAGAACAGTCTATTATCTTTACCCTGAAAAATACTAACTCACATATCCTTGCGGAGAGAAACAACCATTGTGGAAGAAAATTTCTCTGGCTGTAGGGAAATTAGGAAGTTCCTGAGAAATTAAACTGATTATTTTTTATTGCAAACTATACAACAGTGAAAAAAAAAATCGATACGCATTTTTTTATTTCCACTAAAGATGAATATTACAAGAGCTATACCAGTTTTTAGTTTTGTATATATAGATATACTATGCATGGTGTGACGTAACAATTCATGTGTATTATGACGTCATAAGCACATCTCAAGGCGTTGTATCTGCCTCATTTTTCGGCTTAGGGAAAAAAGAAAAAACATGTGTTCACTTATTTTTCATGGGCTATCGAAATCAGCAATAATAAAATAAAAAAAAATAAATAAATAAATAAATAAATAAAAAAAAAAGATTGATGAAACTTCCTCATTGTCAGGAGAGCTTTTCTATAACAAAGCGTACCTAATGAAGCGATAAAAGTGATTATTTCTTCATTGACAGATAGCGCCCTCAAAACAATACGGAAATACAATAAATAGGGGAATTTCTGTTTTTCTAAGCGCCAACAAATATATAATAAAACCGTAGACTTATTCTTGAGCTCCTAAACATTCAATTGTCTTCGGAGTCATCCTACTCAAACAAAAGACGAAGCGGTTATAAAACGGTTTCTCAATGGAACATTTAACATAAGACCCCCAAAATCAAAATACTCAATTACTTGGGATTCCTACCCAGTTCTACAGCCCTTAAAGAGCATGTACCCTCACGAATTCTTAAATCTACAAATCTAACTTTAAAGCTAGTAACACTCTTAATACTAATAACGGCACACAAATCACGGACAACCCGGAAGTAAAAATACACAATATTTTTAAATATGAATACATAATTGAAATCAGATTCCCGGATAAAATAACAGCAAGTGGCTTAAACAGGCTTCAACCTAGTTTGATATTACCTTATTTTTTTAATCAACCTGAACTATGTATAGCCACACTATTAGAGACTTACATAGAACGCACAAAAGGAAAAAGGGTGCTACCAGTCAATAAAAGGTGAATAGTTCGTTGTATTAGCAGATACAATCGATCGTACCCTCCACTGTCTGCAATTGCAGTTGCAGCTAGTGAACATACCTATTTTTTCTGTTCAAAAACAGAAATTACGGCATTCACAGATACTGTAAATATGCTAATAGATCGTTGCATTTGCAGATGCAATCGATACCACAAGTAGCAAAACCAAAAAAAATGTAATACTCACTCACAAAAAGCCTTATCACCCAGACAGCAGTCAAACCATTAGCAGATGGGTCAAGTTAATAATAAAAGCCAGCAGTATAAACACGGAAATCTTTGGGGCACACAGCACGCGACACGGGCCAACTTCAGCAGCTCAAAGAATGGGAGTTACATTACAAACCATTCAGAAGACAGCTGGCTCTACAGACAAATCAAAAGTATTCTCGAAATTCTATAAAAAACTTGGCGTGGGTAATCCTACTGGATTGGCATCTTGTTTATTGAACCATAAATTCTAAGGAATCATAAATATTAAGCTACAATTATAACTTACTTACCAACTTGTTATCATATTACATAAGAATATTGGTATAGTATTAAAAATAAGTTAATGGTTAATATCAGTTAAGCGTTAAACATGATATATGTACCTTCATGATGTGTGTGTTATTAAATCTAATGGTTATAAATTTGAATTTTAGTTTATAAAAAAGGCCTTACAAATCTAGGACTACAGAAAACTCGCAATTTTCAGTTAATGTAGATTACATCGCAAATACTTTAAACATCTACAAAGTGTAATGAGGGATGGCGGAGATGCGAAGGATAATTACAAGATCAATCGACTTACCTGTAAGGAAGATCGATCGGAATTATCCGAGCATCTCCGCCATCCCTCATTACAAACCCACCCAGTCTTTACCTTCTCCCTATCACCCCAAATGCAATGTAATCAAAAATCTCACGAACCAAAATTGTAATGACGCATCAGCTCGAGCGGCTAGCCAGGGTCGGCCGAATCACCATGTTTTTAGATAACTCCTTTAAAAATTGTACCGATTGGGAAAAAGTTGTATACTACAAAGTGTAATGAGGGATGGCGGAGATGCTCGGATAATTCCGATCGATCTTCCTTACAGGTAAGTCGATTGATCTTGTAATTATAGGTCTGTGATAAATAACTGCCGATCTGATTTTTTTTTAATAAACTTTATTCCAGATTACATAAGCAGTCGGCCAAAATTAGGAATAAAGTGAAATCAATTATGTTGGGGTTTGGAACCTTCGGCAAAATGCACTAAAACAGAGTTTTATCCACAATACCAAAGCAGAATTTTTGCACTCGACGTGCGTTTCGCTAACCATGTTAGCATCATCAGGATATGATAGAACTTAGCTTAAAATCTACCTAACTCTATTTTATAGTAATAGTTTGCTTAATCAATCAAGCGGAACCAAAAAGAACCCATCCTGGAATCCTACTGGTCACACTCGATCAACCAACATAATGTAATATACGGAATAGTCCCTCTATCTCTATTTAAACTATTCTTACATTTAATAATTTCCATGCTCTCGTATGCCTCTAATAGTCTCCTATCAGTTATATTATGAATCAATTTTAAATTTCTGATTGCTATTCTATGATTATTGTCAAACTTGTCGACGAAACTTGATTTTTCTGTTCTACCATACTTTAAATGAGCTATGTATTCTTTGAATATAGTTTGCCCAACATATTTTCGGTTACAGTCCGTGTATCCAATTTCATAAATTCCACTTTTTCCAATATTTCAATTTTGTCCTTTGGACCACCCAATAATTTCTTAATGTTAAACTGAGTTTGGTATACTAATTTTAAACCAACTTCCTTAAAAACTTTTTGGAGTCCTCTATATCGATCCTCTGGTATCGAGACATATTTTGTATTCTCTTCCTGATCTTAATTGTCTCCTTTTCATTATTAAATCTTTCTCTGCTGGCAGGAAAATTAACCATACGGTGTACTAAAAAATGAAAGCTGGCCACTGCGGCCACTGGGAGAACAGAAAAATCAACGGTTGCCGAGCATGCATTTGACAATAACCATAGAATATCAAGGAAAAATTTAAAATTAATTCATAATATAACGGAGAGGGAATTATTAGCCTCATACGAAAGAATGGAAATTTTTAAATGTAAGAATAATTTAAATGGGAATAGGCACTCTATTCGTATAGTTCATTGAATTTGTTGATCGAGCGTGACTAGAAGAATTCCAAGATTGGTTCTTTTCGGTTCCGCTTTATTAAGCAAACAGTTAGTATGAAATAGAATTAGGTAGATTTTAAGTTTAGTTTTAAAAATCTCCTTGCATCATCAGGCTCACATGCTTTGTCGACATGTTCGTAATCTCATTGACGTGTCTCCCGTGCAGGGGTTTCTTTCTCCAGCTTGGTAACTTCTCGTTGTTGTCGCATGTGTGATCAGTCACCCGCATGTTTCTCTGTGTAATTCTGACCTGGTAGATTTCCTGTAGAAGAAGTTTCGGAGATTTGTTATCTGCTGGTCTAATTGCTTGCTGATATCTGCCAGTCTTCTACCACCTTCATGACGAGGCAGTGTAGTCCTCTCCATAGTACTTCTAGGATTATGGTCCTTCAATTTTGTTAGCAGTATCCTATCGCTGCAGATTATCATTTTCGGTTTAAATCCATTTAGCTATCCCAAATGAGTAGCCAAGCGCTGAGCAAGCGTAAGTGTTAATTGCCTTAGACATATTTTTTCCATTGAGGTTAGTTTGGGTTAGGTCATATACAATAGGTGCTTTATTTTCATTGTTTCCGTGTTATTGTTCCTAATTGCGAATCCGTACTTGGCAGAGTTGAATCTCCATGAAAGGAGAATTAATTTCTAGGCAGAACCACAGCCGACTCAGCGAATCCCCTTGAAATATGCCCCTTTTTATTGGAATGGCATCTATCGAGATGTTGCAGTGGGCTTCATTTATGCTCGTTCTCGCGTTCCAAGTTGAAATTGCGTATTCTAAAAAGTTCAAAATAAGGGGATAAATTTTATAAATTTTCATCACCTGAAGCAGCCATTCACCAGGCGCCGAGTCGAATGCTTTCTGCTTTCTGGTAGTCGATATATGACACAAAAAGGTTTCTTTTCTTGGAGTATAGGCTTGGTTGCAGATCACTGAATTTCTTTACATCTCATTGCATTTCTTGTACATCCCTTTTGTTGATTTGCAATTATTTTATTTTGCTCGCAATGGCCATATATTCGGTGAGCAATGCAAGAGGTTATGATTTTGTATATCGTCGGGAGGCAAGTAATTGATCGATATTTCGCATGGTCTTGTCTATTAGTCTAGTCCTTTGGCAGAAGGTAGGGTGCACTCTTGGTAAGAAATTGTGGCATAGTTTGAGGAGTATCCAGAATGTCATTAAGAAAGATGGCCGCAGTTTTTATAACCAGTATTATTATTACTTTTTATTATTATTATTAATATTATTATTATTATCAAATAAATATATCTATGAATAGAACACTATACTTTTTTACTACCAGTTTAAGAAGGTATTTTATCATCATCGTTTGAAATGTTTTTCTTTATACAACACACTTGTTTGCTAAAATAAATTATTTAATAGTTATATAGGAAAAAGTTAATATTCATTTGACGTAGACATTGGTTTGTTTATTTTCAGTGGATGGCATGGAATTGGAAACTCTCTACCAAAGATACTGTATAAGACTGAGGCATGCACTATTTCTCTCCGGATTGACCGTTTCAACTATAGTGTCCATAGGGATACTGATAACAACTTGTGTACTACATGTGCAAGTAAGTGTAAATTTTAAAATATATGTAAAATTATATTAGCAATTATAGGGCCGTATTGGCTTTGAACTTGGATAAGCGACTTTATTCGTTTGTTAAATTAATCAGTGTTTTGAATGTGTTAGTATCAGTATGACATTAGTAGATGTATGATATTCAAACATTAATTAATTTAGCCGTGATTAGTCGGAGTTAAAAGTAGTGGCCCATAATCTGGTATATCTAGTGCTAGATAAAGAGCAGCAGATACAAGCAGTGCTCTGGGTGAATTTCAATAATTATTATTCCTAAAAGGTACGAACTTTGTTCAATCCAGGTAAATCTGACACTTTAAGTAGGTATTCGCATCCATTAAATTTGTATTTTATTCGTATTGCCTTGATTAATATGATAGTAATTAATGAAAGAACTGACCGGAAATTAATAATATAACGATAGAGACGAAAGCGAGGGCAAAATGCCACTTATTGTGTTTTCATCCCCTCTCCAAATTTTTTATAATTTTTTTCTTTAGAGGATTCAGATCTGTCCAAAAAATATCCTACCATAAATTCGGAGTCATCAGAAATATTTCTGCTGAATGGGCTAATACCTCTTAATCATAATCTTGTAATTATATTATTTAATATCATTGCTAATGGCCAAGCCATTTTTACAAAATCAGGGATGTCATAAATGGTCATGCTTTTTTCAGAGTCATTAGTTATCCAAGCATCTGAAACACTATTAATATACTTTTTTAAAGACGTAAATATTTTCCGGTTAAGCGGCAGAAGATTGTTGGAGGTGCGTGGTGGGAATGTAAGTACAGCCACTCCATTTTCCTTGCATATGTTTAAGCCTGCTATTGATAAATGTAAACTATGATTATAAAGCAATAACAAGACTGGTCTCTCTTTGGAACACTTAGTAAATTTTATAAAGTGCTTTATAAAATCTACATCCTCAAGAATTGCAACGACCTGTATTTCCAACTGACGCAGAAATTTCTGTAACTCACTCTAGGAAGTACAAAGAATGTGGGAATGCTATTATCAGTTGCTGAAACTGCTGATGCTACAGCGATTCTATCTTGAGAGTAATTCTTCCTACTTACTTGTGTTCTGTTCTGGCGACAATCTTATCTGGTTTTGGAGAAGTGAAAATTCCGGTATCGTCCATATTTCATATATCTCAAACACAAGCTTTAAATTTTCAAAAAAGCTACCTACTCTATTTTCATAAAAATTAATAGCCTAGCTACGTTAGTAGCTTTAGGGCATCGGATGGAGAGCGTTAAATTTTTTTTCAAATATGATGCAAATTAGCCTGGGCTAGCCATCTGATTTTATGCCAGGATCTTGGAAAATGCAGATTTAAATCCATAGCGTGTTAATATACAAGTTTCCCTACATCTTTAGCTGATCAGCCAAGCTAAGGTTATTTTATTAAACTGAAGAAAAAAAATGAAAAGAAGACATAGCAAACTAAGTAGATTGGGTAAAGGTAAATGTTGAATGGTACTTCGGCAAGGAGCGTTAATTTTCTGTAAGGCTTTCTAAATATAGTCGAGTAGGGGTGGTCGCATCTGATATTTGATAATCAGTACTGGGCGAAGTTGAAGAAGTACGTTGTTGCCAATTTGAAGATGATAGTGACTGACCAAACCAGTACATTTGCTCAAAAGTGGTTGCAGCTGACATTGAATAATGAGTACTGGCCGAAGTTGTACATTTGCTCATCGATCAACACTAACTGCAACTGCGATCTAACAATTAATTATTTTGATACAGATATAGATTTCAAATAAGGCAAAAGGCTCATTAAAAATTGGTTATCATCAAATGCATTATTTTCAAAATACTTTAAATACTCCGATGCTAAACATTTTATCTCAATGTTAGTGGTCTCAACTTTTTTTTGTATTTTTTAGGTTTTCTTGATGTGATATTGCTGTTTGTTAGTAAATCACGAACCGGTTGACTATTTTCTTCTTGCTGCGAAACTATGACCAAGGAAATGTTGTGTTTCATCATTTTCATCATCTTGCACTTAAAATGCACAATAAAATGCGACCATTGAGATACGACTACTGCATCTGCTTAATTACCTGATGTACTTTGTGTACTCTTTTTAAATTCTTTACGGAATGAATCTCGTATTCGTCTCCATCGTTTTTACCTCGTCGACTGAAATAGTAGCATATTTAAATTTTTAATTTTAGGTATCTAGCGACGGGTTCATAGTTTATGCAATTGGCATTTTACAATTGCCGATAATACTGTAGAAAAAATTGTTCATGAAACATGCAAAGAACTTTGGGATTCAGGAAACTCTTATGCATTTCCCGTCTAAAGAAAAGGCTGGTAATATTTCTAACGAATTTTGGAGAAAGTGGAAGTTTCCAAATTGTGTAGGATATATAGACATAAATCATATAAGGCATGGGAATTCTGCTAATGCAGGCAGTATGTATTGTATATATAAACAGTATTTTCCCACAGTTTTACAAGCATTAGCCGGTCCGGACTACAAATTTATTTGTGTAGATACAGGAGTATACGGCTAGGAGAGCGATGGAGAATTTTTTCCATGCTGAATATCTGAAGATGTCTTAATATAGGTTTCCAAAGGATCCTCCTGTTCTTTAGAGAAAACATGTCTATTTGGAATGTATCCCACGGTTACTTGAGCAAGGTTGTCATTTTAAAGATCCACCATACTAACCCATGAGCAAAATCGAATTAGGGTCCAAAAAATGAATGATAAATCTTCCATTTCTTAAAACTTCTTTGGCAGCTCTAACCATTACGTGTTCAGTAGTTTGGGTGACTTACCACGTGGAGGTAGGAATCCAATAACTCAACTAAAACTTTTATCGGTAGCATCCATGGCACTGGTTAGGGTTGAAATACATTAACGTAACAGAAATACCATAAAATATTGATCCTAATTATTTCAACCAGTCCATGAGGCCCCTAAAATAAAAAGGCTCCACAATTCCTCTTTGCGTTTTCTTTTGAGAGTTTCTCTTTTCGTATTATAAAACATAACAAAATTTTAATATGTTGGTCATTTCAACGTAATGGGAGAGGTTAGCGCAACGCCAATCAACTCCGATGATTCCAAACCAACTTGCCCCAAGACCATTTTGAATACTTATGGTTTTTTTTTAATTTTAATTCCCACTACAATTCAATATTCATACTTCATAAAAAATCAGAATTGTTCTACTCCGAATATTTACTAGAAGAAGCCAAAAATTGATTGAATTGAAACTCCCCTAATGGTGGTTAAGTTTCAGGTTCAAACAAGAATTCTATAGTGGAAGGACAGTATTGCCAAGATGTTCGGAAAATACTAAAAAATAGGCTCCTCCAATAATAAATATTGTATTTGGGATTACGAAAAGCCCAAATGCAATATTTATTATTAATCTAACCGCCAAGTTTAACGTCTGAATCCAGAGTTTAAAGTCTGAATTGCGATATTTTTTTGTTTAAATTCTATAGGGACGCCAATAGAATGATTGCCTCTCATTCTAAAACTATAAATTATTCTATAGGGTGAGTCGTCAGTATCGCCTAAATCTGCGAGCGACATGTCGAAACTTTTTGTAGAATGGAAACGATATAAATTGCCAAGACTACAATTTAATATTATTGAAAATATGCAGAGTGGCTAAAATAACGACGCACGCTAAATTTATATATTTCATAAATGGAACACGTGATATGTTATTGCACATTCAAATAATGCTTAGAGCCTTATATTGGAAAGCTTTGCATTTTTGCAATACAATAATTTATATAAAAAAATCGAAATGTATGCAACATGGATGTTAGAGTTCTAAATTTAGTTTTAATCATCTCCTGATGATGCTAACATGGTTAGCGAAACGCGCGTCGAGTGCAATAATTCTGTTTCGGTATTGTGGATAAAACTCCGTTTTAGTACTTTTAAAATGTAAATTAATGATGCATTAGACGTGTGTTAATGCCTGATGTTACGAGATATAGAAAAGCATTTTTTTACTCAGAAATTTAAAATGCATGTTTAAGATACATAAACTACGTAAACTGTCTCTTTTACATGAGGGAATAGTAACTTTTCTCACATATATCATTTTCAATCTTAGTACTATACTTTTTAAAATTTCAATAGCATTTTTCTGCAGCAACTAAATTAAGGTAACTAGCTAGAGTAACTTGCTAATTCTGGATATTAATGGTAAGAATCGCTGCCTCAATATTTTATTTAAAATGTGTTAGGCAACAGTCTGCAAATAAAACAAGTAATAATTAATATTTAACAAAAATAAAGGCAATATTTTACAAGTGCTCAAAATGATATTTATTTTCTTCTATCCTCAACTGCTTGTGACTTGCATTTAATAATTATTGTTCTTAAGATGTTCCTTTGCCTAACTGTCATAATATTATTAATAGCAGGAGGCAAGTTACGAGCAATATTTTTACTTAGCTTGATAAAAAGAAGTCAGCTGAAATTAAGTCGGGAAATGTGGATCGTCAATTTCAATTTTTCTATCCAACTGTTAAGAGATTTTTCATGTAAAAAATGTATGATAAATCTTTTAAAAGGATGCTATTTTATTGATTTAGGAAAGTTTTATTTTTAACATTTAGTACAGTGCGTTTCGAGAGAGTTCAGAAATCGTTTTATAAGAGTCCTGAAAAAGTGCTTTCATTTAAATACCATTCAAAAGTTACGGACCAATAATTGCATTTACCTTATGAAGCTGTTGCTCATGGAACAGTTGACGTGGGACCTTGTAATGAAAAATTAACTGATATTTATCAAAGTGATTTTATGGACTTCAGTTTCGAAGAAAAAGGATAAGTAATATCTAATAAAACTTTTTGTATTGCCCATAAATTTACAATTGAAGCAAGCTTTGTATGCTGCAATAGGAAATAAAATGTAGCAATCCAAATTCTTGGAGCAGCGTGAGCTTAATAAAAAATCTTGATATACTCTTTAAATACGTCGTTATTTTTTAATTGTATCACGAACCAGTTTATCAATACAATGTCAGTTAAACAGCTGATAGTTTACGGTAACTCACAGTTAATTCAATAAAAATGTGTATCAATATTATTTTTAAACGTCCCTCTGATCGTCAAATCGTTGTTGTTGGCAGCATCTTTGAAGTCAAAATTTTTGTGATTGGACATTTTTAATTTCGCATTTCTCCAACTTCTCATCTTAAAAACAAGCAAGTCGTTGCCAGGGAAAAGCGCTAATACGACGAAGGCGGAAAATTTGGGGGTGCCACGCCCAATTTTTAAACAAAAGTCGTTAAAATCGTTAAAAAACACGCCATCCACGAGCAGACGAAGCGGATTTTACCACGCATTATTGACAAATTTCACAGTCAATTAAACTTAAAAAGTAGAGTTGGGCAATAGGCTACAGGCAACAAAAGTAAACTGGAACTGGAGCTCGCTCTTGATGATATAATATAACAATCGAATCTGCAATCGTTAAAACTCTTCTTCTTTTTCTTAGGTTAGGTTTAATTGAATTTAAAAATTCTATTATTTGTACACAATTATTGCAAACATTTTTAGCATACTAACAGAGAACAGACATACGGTTTTACTGAGAGATAAAATTTAGTCGAATGCAAGCTAATTTAACTTAGCATTGATAAACCCATGAGACTCAACCAGCCATCAAAAATTTGAAAATACATAAATGTAAACACTAGTTCTCATTAACTGTTCTAAACCAAGTGCTTTGAAGAAAATATTAATTACATAGCAAATATTGAAAGTAATAATTCTGAAGCGAGGAGACTTCTAGCATGAAGTAATATCCAAGTGCGGAAATCCTCCGAGGTCGAAAGCATGTTTTCACACAAGTATTGTATACTATTTTTTCTACGACCACCTATAAAAATGATATAAAAAGTACTCTTTGGTAAGATTTTTAAGAAATTAATTGGTATCACACGCTTATTGAATCAACCTCCCATCTCGAACTTATCGTATTAACTTCATCTGTAAAGTCCAAGTCTTATCAATCGGTCTAGTTAACCCTCTGTGTTTTTTTTTCTCATTTTTGTAGGTGGTCGTGAGAATAGTTATTTGTTTTACTAGGCAGCAAAGTAGTAGATTGACTGCCGCGGCTGATAGTTCATAGCCGAGCGTAGCGAGGCTAGGAATTCAGCTAAGGCAGTCAATCTACTTTGCTGCCGAGTTGAACATATAATTTTTTCTCCGATTGTTTATAATGATATATGTATATTGTATATTTGCAAATTATTACAATTCCCACAATCTTTTTATTTTTCCTGTAGTCATAAAAAAAGACAAAATTTGATAGAAATCGCAATTGTTGGAACGGTTGGTTGCTATGGAAATGTATATGTCCATAATAATTATAGTTTGACAACTTATGTCAAGCGTTTTATTCCCATGGAGACTAATCACTTTGCTGCCTAGGCAGCAAAGTACTTACTTTGCTGCCTGGACAGGAAAAGTATAACTTTGCTGATTGATATGTGTCTGCAAAATTAATATTTGCTGTCAATCGGAGAAAAAAAATTTTACCTGACTTAGGGCCACCGCCTTGAACTCCAATTAGTTAGGGTCAAGGGGTGTAAATGTGAGTCACTTAAGAAAATGGTGTAACATTTTAAATTTCGTATATTTAAAATTAACTTATTGGGCACTTTTGATATGTTTTCGTTGCCAAATTATGTTCCCCAAAATTTAATTGAATTTCGACATCACTGCGCCATCTATTATACCTGTTAAATGCAGTAAATTTCTAGCCTGGCACCTGCTATAATATTTTCAACACAGGGCTGAAATTCCTACCGCATCCGTGAGGTGCTGCAGTATGTGCAGTAGCGCCGCGGTTGTCCAAAAATAACCATGGTACTATTTCACTGACCTAATTGTACTAGAATCATTGTTACAATTTAATAATATCTTTGATTGTCATTACATTATTGTTCGAATATATGCTGATTTGGCCATTGCTATCATCTCTTGTTTTTTTTTTCTTATTTGGTCTCGAAATACATATTTGAGTGTGCGAAGTTTTCTGTTGCATAGGGCCCGATTAGTACCATTGGCGGTACATTTACGGAGCCTTAGGCAGTCTTTTTAGAACAGAAAATGAACCGAGACTAGGTGAGAAGCAGAACTTTGGATCGTGCTTTTTGTTCTTTTTCACTTCGATGTATTAAGTGAAAACAATCGGAGCCCATCTGAAAATTTTCAGGCCATCTTTTTGGGATTATAGGCTTGTATATAGTTCAGTGCTTCAACTGCAGATTTAGTTTCTGGGTTACCTTGCCTTTTGTTTTTGATATATATTTTGGAGATTTGTTTTGTATATTGACCAGAAACTAATATGCTTCGTATAGAAGGATTTTGTCACTGGACTGAAGTTAAGGGCACATTTGTCACGATTTAAGCCCTTCCACTTGACCACTGAAACTCCAACACTTACTTGAAGGTAATTGTTAAGCCATTTATATTTACGAATGTAGTATTTTTACGGGAAACGTTAATTTTTGAAATGAAACAAACTTTATTAAACCTAACATACAATTTAGATACATGTCTCAGTTTTTCCCATGAGGTGTCTCATATTTGTACCTTTTGTGAGATTAGAATATATAATTTTTTTAAAAAGTCGTCACTTTTGATCCAATTTGATCAACTGTGGGTATTTTATATAATTTTCTTACTTTAAGCGTATTAACATTGAAAATGTTTCTGTTTTCCTATTATGGGGTATCAAATCACAAAAAAGTGCATGTTACATTTGCCACGCATGACGTCAGACACGTGAGAGATCGTGTTAGTTGTTTATGTGGACGCAATCGGTTCCAATGACAAAAATAAATTAAAACTAACTGAAACTAACCGAAAGTTGATTGAACGACTAACCCAAACTTACCAAAAGTAACTAAAAGGGTTAAAATGTATGAGAATAGATTTAAAAAAATAAAAGTAAGTAAAACTAACTTAAAGTAACCGACATTAAATTGTATTAGGGGTGGGTGAGGGTGACCTTTAGTTTCTCACGACAGACTAGTCGTGTTGCATATGGTTAGATCGGGGAATGAGAGACGAACCGAATGCAAATGCTATTTTGCTTTTTACAACCACACTTAAAGTTATAAATTGTAAAAAACAACATTTGAAGTCATATGCATTTATGTGGTATATTTGGTAAACTAAACTTACGTAATCTGGTAGTCCTGCTGAGAGGTTCAAGTGGGTAAAGGGATTCCGATTACTGATGGTCAATACCTGTTTGTGTTAAAAGTGAAACCAAACCAAAGAAGTGATTAATCTAAAAAACACTATATACCTCATATTAATATATTGCATCGCATTTATATGGAATAAATAAAAACTTTAAAACTTTGCAAATGCCGAACATTTGAATTTAATATAGGGTATAGAATTTTGCTTTTCAGACGATCGTCGTGTGGTAGGATATAAATGCTCGCTTTTTCGAAATAGATGTAGATTGAATGAAATTGCCTTTAAATTCCGTATTCCGTCAAGCAATGCACAATATATATATTGGATTATTGAAAATGTGAGCTGAGTGAAAAATCGTGGAGATATTTTAATGTTACAGATAACAACCTTGGGTTATATTTTCTACTTTGCACAACCAATACTCTCATTCAAGTAGAGAAGGAAATATGACCTATTCTTTGAGATAAAAATATAAAATTAGCTAGTTCCATATTTAAATTTAAATTAATAAATAATAGCAAAATTGTTAAGTTCATATAAACAATCTAGTAGATATTAGAAATGTGATTCCGAAATCATTAGACCATATCGATACATGGAAGCATCATACTACAACGGCATCTGAGTAAAACGAAAATTATTTGTAGACTACGACTAAAGCTGCTTGAATTAAGTACTTTTTCCATGCGATTTATAGCAAAAACCCTCTACAAAAGGACAAAGTGCTCACAAAATTTTAGCTCGTGACGTCATGCATGTGAGACTTTGCTATTTGGAGCGAAGATGTAGGAGGAGAGCTTGTGGGTAGAACGGTAATCGCGATCGAGGCGTAATTGGTTGCAACGTTGCCAGACTGCTACGATAGTAGCGAATATTAAGATGCCCGTATATAAAGAATGTATCTCTTACATTAAAATTTCTCCAATATTGTAAAAAATATATTTCTATAAGATGTTTTTTCCTCTTTTTGTAATGTGGTATTTTGTAATGTATTTACTTAGTTATCTGATACCTTGTTCGTGTACTTTTCTAAAATAATACTTTCCAGATAGAGCCGTCATCGTCAGTGCATCATCTGAACGATGTACCAGAAGGAAGAAGCAAAACAAACGATTAGTTTGCAAATTTGCCGATATCTGCGGTAATTAGCGTTATTTTCTTGCTTTTTTTCTGAAATCAGAACAATTTATGTGCGTTTAAGTGCGTGAAACTTATACAATTTATATTATTAGGCGTATTTTTAAATACGTAAAACCATATGTTTCGTACTTAAAGACCTGTTGTAACCTGTTTATAAGTTTTGTTCGTGTTTAATTGTATGTTTTTATCTCAGTTTCGGCTATTTTTGTGGCAACTGTTACTTACGGAAATTATGCCTCAAAAGTGTTGTATAGAAATATTATTGAGTTAAATTTCTCAAAAGCCCTTGAATTAGGCAAAATTAAGTTTGAAGAGCACGAAAAAACATACATTTTGATAATTTTGGGGAGTTTATTGTCAAATTTTCTACATTTAAACTGCCAAAAGATTGGTTGTCTGCCCAATGTATGTCTCAAGAAGGTGAAAGATTAACTATTTTTAAAATTGAATATACACCTGGCCCATGTGTTAATTGGGCGATTATTATTAATTATAACCTGAATATTGAGACTTAATTACCAAATATTCTTTTAATGAACTTGATATGAATTATGTTTTCTTAGGGAAATTTCAAGATTGAAGATAGATATGGTAAATACAGGCAAATGGCAGGTGGTCATTTTCATATTTCTATGCGGCAGTTATATGAGATAGAGAAGAGACTTAAAATTCATTCTATATTAACACTTCAGTCTCGCAGTTTTGACCCTGTTAATGTTAATGCGTTCTATGAGCTACAACAACTTTATTTTCTCAAATTTTAATAAATGATTATCACTTTCAGGATATCAAAGATTTATTACCGTTAATTACATATTTATATGGTTATTGTTGCTATATTACGTTAAAAAACTAAAATGTGACAGCTGTAAACAAAAATTGGTATATGACGAGCTATTTATTGTTGAGAACAATTTTGATCTTATTAGTAAATTAAATCGTGGAGGACTTTTATATCCCCATGGATAAGGATAAATGTTGTATCTGTGAAGTACATAATCTTTAATAAGTTAATACATGCATGTGAGGACATATTTCTTGAACCTTATAATGAAAGATCGTTTATGCTTCATTTAATTTTGGAATATTGTATTGAACAAAATCAGGTCTCACATTTCGATGGATGCGCTAATCTAATGGAAAATACGTTTTTGGCAAATATATTTTCATTTTACCAGCAAGTAGAGGAATAAATTCCTTATTTAATATTCTCTCATATTTCTACCCTACTCCTGCACGCTTTTCAAGTCATTGGCCTAGTTCTCAAATGAAAATTTCTGATTTTCTAGAGAAAATGTTTTTGCACAACAAATAGTGGTCAGAAAATGTATCTCAAAAACGAATGTAGATAGATATGTGTAAATGATAACAAAAGCTTCTTAAATCTAATCAAGATCAATTCCAAAATATATAGGATATTTAAAATAATGAAGTTGACTTTAACTTCCGGTACCGATAATGAGAGACATCAAAATGCTTTATTGAAAATATTGAATTGAAATATGTCTAGTAAGTACCACATTTGTCGTTCCTGAGATCTATTATTAGGCTACTCACCATAATCCTGTAAACTATAAACGGTCCGGCCATTCGCTTGTTACATATAAATATTCGGCTATAAATTAAGTGAGATGATTCATAGACAAAACATAGCAAATAAATTTAATTAAATAGGGTGTTTCAAAAATATACTGCATTAATATATCAACACCAAAATATCCCTAAAATTTGGCACGTTCAGGAACGATACACGTCATTCCATTACTGTAAAATAGTATGCATACTAATAGTAATAACTCGCAGCTAAAGCTGCTGCTTTATCGATATTGTTTCCGTCTTTTAATATTGAATATATCTACTATTTAAATTAAAATCACATCAAAAATACCTCTTTGCTTAAAAAATGTCAACGAGGATTTGCGTTTTTCTTGCTTTTGCATTTTTATATGACTTGCCATCGACGTCTAGGGTGGGTTTTCTTAAGGCTGTCGAAGGAGAAACAGTGAGTCTAATTGCTAAGATCGATCTATGAGTATGGTAAAGTATAGAACCTTAGGGCTACTTACAGTGTTGCCAGTATGCATAAATAAATGAGACTTAAAAGCGTTCCAGTTGGCCTTGGAGCTAAGAAACAAACGTCTATAAAATATACAGGATGTCCGGAAAATACGTGTACAACGTTTGATGACAGATACCTGACGTCAAAATAGGTTGATTCAAGCGAACTCACCTATATCCAAAATTGCTTCATTGGCCTGCAGAGGGCGTTAAAGATTAAAAAAAAAACGAGTCTGCGAGTACTCGAGACACTGACACTTACGTGCTGGGGCAAGATATTTTATTAATAATAATAATTACTAAACATTGTTTACTGGTGTCTTCTTAATATGTTTTCTTGTTCCTATTAGATTTAATATTTCTGCTGACAAATTGCTGTCAAGAGTTTGAATATTTAGGCCACTATTTAACTTCGAAATTCTTGTACGATTTACGTTAAACATGGACAACTATACGAACTCCGAAAAGTTTCTGCTGTACAGGTTTTGCCAAGGAAATGGACGTCAAAGTGTTAGGGTTTACATGGAGCGATTTCTTGACGGTCGTATACCAAATCACCCAACATTTGCGAGTCTTAAACGTCATCTTCGAAAAACGGGTAGCTTTGAGCAAAACATTGAAGGTAGAGATCGTATGCAGACAACTAGAACTGTTGAAAGAGAAAAAGAAGTTTTGGTAAGAGCTGAAGAAGAAACAAGCATTAGTACACGCCGCCGCGCCGCCGGTTGGAACGTGAGTTGGAACTTCCTAAAACCATCGTAAATGATAATTTAAGAGAACAATTATGATACGGGTGGTATCACGTCCAAACAGTTCAAGAACTTTTGCCCATTGATCCCCCCCAGCGGCTCTTATTTTTCCAATTTATTCGGAACAGAAGAATCCATGATCTAAATTTTTGTAAGAAAATCTTATTTATCCACGAGGCGTACTTTACAAGGTTAGGAGTTACCAACCTGCACAACGAAGATATTTGTGCCGATGAGAATCCTTATGCCATTAAAGTGGCCCACCACCAGCATCAGCAGCAGCAATTTTTGGGCAGATATCATCGATCGATACGTTATTGGTCCTGTGGATTTGCTAGACAAATTGAATGGAAATATTTACCAATTTTTTCTGCAAAACACCTTGCCTATTCTTCTGGAAGATTTGCCCCCTTTTAATTCGGCAGGTACTGTGATATATGCAAGATGGTGCGCCACCTCATTTTTAGGTTGCTGTTCGGCGATACCTGCATGACCATTACCCCAATAGGTGGATTGAAAGAGGCAAGTGACGTACCAGTACGATGGGACTAAATATGTGCTATATCTTCTTGTGGGGTGCTCTTAAAACCGAAATTTCTAAAACTCCTGTAAACACACACGAAGAATTATGGCAGCGAATTTTAAATGCTAGCAGCTATCTTGATAATCCCGAAACATTAGATAATATTAATTTTTTTAAGGAGTGTAAAGAAGTGTATTCAGCAAAATGGCGGTCAATTTGCACATTTACTTAGTATATGTTTTGTTTTGTTTAATTTTTTTTATTACTAAAACAGAGTTTTATCCACAATACCGAAACAGAATTTTTGCACTGGACGCGCGTTCCGCTAACCATGATAGCATCATCAGGAGATGATGATTAATCATCTCATGGTGATGCTAACATGGTTAGCGTGCAAAAATCCCTCTTCGTTATTGTGGATAAAACTCTGTTTTAGTCCATTTTGCCGGAGGTTCCAAACCCCAACATAGTTTTTTTATTATTAATAAAATATCTTGCCCGAGCACCTAAGTAATTGAAAATTACTTTTTTTCAGGCACAACCACTTATCCTAGCAAAGTTTTGCAAGATAGGAAAAATCTTCCAAATACATTGTTTTACTAGAAAACAATATCTGATTTGTCAGTAAGTCAATTACATGAAAAATCAGAAGATATAACTACATATATATGACGTCACTTTTATAATACTTCCAGATAATTACAGCTGGTTACTATGCCAACAGAAAACATCATTTTATAGCCTAAGACTCGGCACCAAAAATTATTAAAATCGATTTCTACTTTTTTGAACATTTTAGGAAAAAACAATATTTTTTTAGGCTTAAATCGGCCTATTTTGTTGTGATTGATTAAACGTTGTACACGTATTTTCCGGACACCCGCATATAGCCTGCACGATCAATGCCCTGTGAGAATTTCGATTGTTTCGATGGCATGAAAATCAATACGTTTATATCCCTTAGACCCTCTAGTACGGCGGCTAATCAGCGATATTTTGGCCAACCTTGCATTTTTTAGTAGAGCACTGAGATTTGGCACAGTGCCAGTGGTAGTGCATACCCATACCTCACTTTTAAGAAGTGGAACCAAGTTTGCAATCACGGGAGAGCAGCGATATAACGGGTTGCATACCTGCCAGGCGCAAATTTGAGAACACCGCTAAACGAGCACACTCGACCCTTTCTATGGTTGAATATCACTCACAAATAATACGGGAAGTGTTCTGGAACATAACTGTCATCCGCGTGGTGGCAGGTTGCCTACCCTCTGGGCGCAGAAACTAATAAATCCGCAGGCAAGTACATATAAATAAAACATAATAATCGATGTATTTATTATTTATTTCGTCTTACTAGGAAATCCTTCCTCGGAGGAAACCGACGATCTATTCAATTTGAATAATCGTAAGTGCTCCTCTATAAGCTATAAGCAGGCTGTGGTGACTATGGAAACTCTAGGGTGGGACCAGTGCTTAAAATTTGTGATTGAGAGACTTGAGCAAGGAACTGTGTCAATCCTTGAGCCAATTAAACGAAATAAGCAAGTAATTTTTGGCGATTCTCCAGTTCCAATGGGCAACAATAAGAGCAAATAGCCAAATTAAAGTATTGGAAACTACAAATGATTTATTCAGATTGTACGTTGCAATCAGTAGAAAGCGCCCGGCTAATTTCGACGAGTTCTTCAGCCACGAGAGCGACGAATTTTCACTAGCATTCTCAAGCACAAATGACAATATGAGGTCTACAGCTAAGTCAGAGGTTTTGAGTCAGTCTCGCTTGCTCGTCTAAATCTGCAGCAGAATGTTCCAATGCCCAAGCCAAGATTTTGGATGGAGGAGCAATTATGCACTTGATGAAGCCGGGTCTTTGTCTCATTTTCTCTGACTTTGTCAAAAAAGTTTCCCGGCATTCATTGGAAGGAGGGAATGTTCTACGGTTTCCCGATTGAATATAGTTTGGGATTTGTAAGTACTTTGAATTACAAGCCTTTAATACACATAAGATACGTTGTTTGAGTTTAACATAAGTATTTTTGATCAAGCAGGTACCTTAAGAAAAACCTGAAGGCGCTGACCTGCGAGAAAAAAGGAATCGGTCCCCAGTTGTAGATAAGTACCAAAATGCCAGCTAACTATATGAGCTTCCTTCGAAATTCCGAAAACAAAACTGATCTGTATCGCATTCTGGCTAGGAGCATATCTACTTACACATCAAAAAATAAGTCCATTCTTGTGTCTACATCTGACTCGACATTTGGCAACTCCATAACGTCAAACTATGCAGATGTTAAATCTCACTAGTCTTACTCCATGTAACCATGAAGAAGCCGACTCTCGCATATTTGTGCATCTGGCTCACATGCTAAAATGTGGATACAGAATGGTTCTGATTAGAACATCAGATACAGATGTGGTTGTGTGCAATATAATGTTGGGCCAAACCACAAGAGGTTGAGGAGTTATGGATTCACTTAAGGACTGGAAAGCAACATAAGTATTTACCTATTCACGAAATCTCATAGGCATTAGGTAATTATAACAATAAAATCATTATTATCTACTGTACTTCCAGCATTCCATGCTCTCTCAGATTCTACAAGATTGAAAAGAAGACAGCCTTGATTGTCTTAAAGCTGCACGCTGAAGTCGCCCTTTTCCTAGAGATGCTGATGCAAGGAGAGGTGGAAGATGTAAAGCCTGGAATACAGCGATTCGTCATGGCTATGTACGACCCGGGAGTATCCATATCAACAGATAAAATATAGCTGCGACACTTAAGCGCGGCACCTTTGACAAGCGAGGACCAACTTTATCGTCAACCCCCCGGCAATCATAGGAGAGGATAGCTCCCAAGATGCATTCCGTTTCTTATTGGTCGAAACAATTGGACGTTATTATGGTTGTAATATGCACAAGAAGAAGGGGGATTCTTTGTGGTAATATGTTTTGAATGGTGGGTAATGGAATATATTCGCGGAAATACGTGCAAGCTGCTGTATATCCACTATAATACGGCTCTTGCCCTCTGCTCGCTACGGGGGCTCAACAAACAGGATCTAACCAAAACTAACCCAAAGCAAGTCCAAAATCAGGAAAAAAATTGCAGTATAACAATCCAATCTAACATCTTTTCCAACAATGATTCACACAAACAATTAATTACAGGTAGTATTTGTACTTAAATCCGATCGGAGAGCAGCAGTAAGATGCAAGTCAATCATCGTGAAGTCAACTGACGTATTCCAAGCCCCGTCCAATTGTTTCGACCAATTGTAAAAGGAATGCATCTTGGTAACTAGCCGCTAATGCAATCATTAGTAAAGTGAGCCGTACTCAAATTTTTTGGGACTTTATATACTAAAATTATTACTCTCCCCTATTATTTTATTTAAACTTTCACTACAAAATATATGATTTATAAAATACTGCTTATTTCGAGTAGAGATTAACCAATTTTTTGATCGAAAAAACGGCATAAAGAGAGCCGGATATTTATTTAAACATTACACCTGAAAGAAAGTTAAATATGTCTTTTGCAGTGAAATTAAGTATGGCGAATGTAGATTACTTGTAGTAAGTACAGCATTCTTGAAAGAAAAGTCAATTACCTAAAGAAAAATATAATTGAGTTACATATTATTTTGATAAATTACGATCAATAAATCAACTCATTTATGTAGAAAATTATTTACTTTTTAACGTTATAAGACACATATAATAAATTGAAATTGAAATAAACTCACATGAATATAACTATAATATAATATAAGCTCCAAGATAATCTTCAAATATCAACAAGATCTATACACAACAAAAGTTTTTTTTATATAAGATTTTATTTTGCACAAGTAGTTACGGTTTTAGACGAACTTGTGAAGATCTGCAATAATAATTTTGAAAATTTTGATTTATCTAGTTGTTCTCTTCTAAGCTTAAAAAAGATCTTATATAAGTACATAATTTTATTTTTTCTATTTTGGTATCATAAAGAAGTCTTTTCGATACGCAAAGTAGTGTCGAAAAGAAGCTCTTTTCGACACTATTTTTGTTGACTGCTTGCTATGATATTCACAAAATTGTTCAATGTCAAGGCTCACTAGCAAAAATTTCGACACAGTTTTGAAAGGGATTCCTAATAATACAGACGTCAAAAGTGACAAGATGACCGTCCAACATTTGATCGCGACTTGAATAAGTTAATGTTTTTCATTAAAAACGTGCAAAATAGAAAAAATAGTATAAAATACACGTTTTAAAAGACATTTAGCGCACTTGCACGTTAGGAAACTCCCCGCAAGCGGGTCGTTTCCTAATTTCGTGCTCGTGCGAAAAAATATGGTCTTTTAAAACTAGTATCTTAATATACTATTATATAGATTCTTAGCAACCTGCACAATTTTATAAACGTATTATGTACGATTTTGCATATTTTTTCGTAACAGCTTTTTCATTTTATTCACTAGATAAAAATATTGTCAAGATGGTGAAATGAAAGTAAATTTTTGATCTGGCTATAGTTCACGAACTAGTTTATACATGAAGTGCACAATTACGCTAAATCGGAGCAACATGTACCGTGCGTTCAATTTATCTTGATAACATTTTGATTCGCTGTAACTTTTTTGTTTTTAAAGATATCAAGTTAAACAAAAAAGCAAAATGTAGGGTTGGTAGCCAAGTTTCTTTTCTAAGTTACATATAAAACAAAACACTAACGATTTTCTGACATATCAGCCTACTCTATATTTTTTTAAATGGAACACCCTGTATATTACTACATTTTTGGAATCTCTAGAGAAATCTAAACACATTTCCTGTATAATATCGTATACCTATCTTTAGGTGTTTACGAAATATTGACAGTGAAAGTCGGGCATTTTGACATTTTGATAGGCTTTAAAATCTAAACCACACGAGAGCAAAGAAAACGGTTTGCATATTCCTGTCTTAGGTTTTCATGAGCTATCGAATGACAGTAACTTTGAATTTAACCCTCGAATAAGAGATGTGCAAACCGTTTTCTTTGATCTCGTGCAGTTTAGATTTTAAAATATATAAGGTCAAAATGCCCGACTTTCAACTGTCAATATTTCGTAAACAGCTAAAGATAGGTATAGGATATATTATACACGACATGTGTTTTGATTTCGCGAGTCCAAAAATGTAGTAATATACAGGGTGTTCTATTTAAAAAATATATAGCGTAGGCTTTTATGTCAGAAAATTACTGGTGTTTTGTTTTATATGTAATCTAGAAAAAAACTTGGCTACCAACGCTACATTTTGCTTTAATGTTTATCTTGGTATCTTTAAAACCAAAAAAGGTGCAGCCAATCAAAATGATATCAAGGTGCTGATCAAATCTGAAATAATGGATATATCTGGATAACGATCGACTTTTACGAAAAACAACCAGCAAAAACAATGTTTTTGAGACTTACACCTTTATTGTAGAATCCGAACTGTTTATTGTCAAACGAAATGTTTTGCACTTTCTTATCTTCCACATAACCACAACCTGGAAAAGACTCCCCACCAAACCGAAAATTTCGTATCTCTAGATAATTACTAAATAACTAAGATAAGAAGATGCAAATCGTTTCGCTCTAAGCTAAACAGATCAAATTCTTCAAGGGTTTAAAGTTACAACAATTTCAAGGTTACTCTTTGAAAACAGTTGCATTTAAATGTAAGGAATGCTATTCAACATGCTACATGAAATTTATCTAGAATTTTTAGAATGGCTAAATGATGAAATGGTTGTAAGACTAATAAAAATATTAGAAACATGTTATTTCTATAAAATGTGTATACATATATATTTTATAAATGTTTCCATATTATTAATGTTCGATTATTTTTCGGCTCTTTAAATTTTGTAACCTATTCCGATACGTTTTAGTCCGTTTGTTCCGTGTTTAGTTTGGGTTAGTTCAATCAGCTTTCGTTTAGTTTTAATTTATTTTAGTCATTTGAACCCGGTTCCGATACATTATAACCAATTTTAATGTTTTTGGTTAGTTTTGGTTAGCCGCCAAAATTGGGTCGTTCAATCAACTATCGATGACTTTCGGTTCCGATACGTTATTAGTGTTTAGGATAGTCGCCAAAATTGAATTAATCTGGGTTAGTTTTAACTTACTTAATATTATTTTTAAACTATTCCGATACGTTTTAGCCCGTTTTGGTACTTTTAGTTACTTTTGGTTTGTTTTGGTTAGTCTTTCAATCAAATTTTAATTACTTTCAATTAGTTCCAATTTATTTTAGTTATCGAATTAATTCAAGTTAGTCGTCAAAATTCGGATAATTTTGGTTAGTTTTAACTTATTTTAATATTTTTAATCTGTTGCGATACGTTTTAGCCCTTTTTGGTGCTATTGGTTAGTTTTGGTTAGTCGTTCAATCGACTTTCGATTAGTTTCAGTTGGTTTTAATTTAGTTTAGTAATTTGAACGGTTCCGATACGTTATAACCAATTTAAATGTTTTAAATTCATTTAGGTTAGTAGCCAAAATTCGGTTAATTTGGGTTAGTTTCAACTTACTTTAATAATTTTAATCTGTTATGATACGTTTTAGCCCTTTTGGTGCTTTTGATTACTTTGGTTAGTCGTTCAATCGACTTTCGGTTAATTTCAGTTAGTTTTAATTTATTTTAATCATTTGAACCGGTTCCGATACGTTATAACCAATTTTAAAGTTTTTGATTACTTTCGGTTAGTCGCCAAAATTCGGCTAATTTGGGTTAGTTTTAACTTACTTTAGTATTTTTAATCCGTTCCGATACGTATTAGACCGTTTTGGTGCTTTTACTTACTTTTGGTTAGTCATTCAGTCAACTTTCGGTAACTTTCACTTAGTTCCAATTTATTTTAGTCATTTGAACCGGTTCCGATACGTTATAATTAATTTAAATGTGTTTGATTAATTTTAGTTAGTCCTCAAAATTCGGTTAGTTTCAACTTACTTTCGTTCAATCAACTTTCGGTTAATTTCAGTTAGTTTTAATTTATTTTAGTCATTGGAACCGGTTCCGATACGTTATAACCAATTTTAATGTCTTTGGTTACTTGCCAACATTCGGTTAATTTGGGTTAGTTTTAATTTACTTTAACATTTTTAATCTGTTCCGATACGTTTTAGTCCGTTTTGGTGCTATTAGTTACTTTTGGTTAGTCATTCAATCAACTTTTGGTTACTTTCAGTTAGTTCCAATTTATTTTAGTCATTTGAATCGGTTCCTATACGTTATAAGCAAATTTAATGTTTCTGGATAGTCGCTTAAATTCGATTCGTTTTGGTTAGTTTTAACTTACTTTAATTTTTGTAACCTGTTACGATAGGTACGTTTTAGCCTGCTTTGGAGCTTATGGTTACTTTTGGCTAGCTTTGGTTAGTCGCTCAATTAACTTTCGGTTAGTTTCAGTTAGTTCCAATTTATTTTAGTCATTTGAACCGATTCGGATACCTTATGATCAAATTTAAGTTTAAATAAACAAACTAACTAGCTGCACAACTCTGCCGTCCTTTTCCCATTGTAACACATAAACATTAACTTATTTATATAACATACAAACAAAACAATATATACACATAACGATAGTCTATTTACCCAAACAACGAATCTTTTTCAATTTTAATTTCTATGAAAATTTATTGCACTCCGGCCCAGGTAAGCGCGTATGATTGGCATCGAGTTCCAACTGCGTAGTGTTCTCGCTTCACTTAATTAAGCTTCAGGGAGAAAATTTGATTCCGTACCCCACTAAACGAGCCGAGTGTCGCGGCTATAGCTTCTTTAGGCTATGGTTAAGCAGTACGAAAGCCTCACCAAATGCCGTCGGGCGCTCTTCGCTAAGGGAAAACCCCCAGACTGCATTCATTCGAACGAAGATTTCCTAGATCTCCAAATTTTTAAAGCTTCTTAGGAAGCGCAGAAGGCCAGACAAGCAGTCTCCCCAATCCTGAACGCCTTCAACCTGCCATCACCGTCAGTGTGCGGCTGGAAAGCCGGCCTGGAAGGATGGAGGCTGCTCTATAGAACTAAGCCTACAGCACAAGAGGCTTGTAAAGAAACGCTTGTGTCATGTAATGGGAAATGCAACTGCGCTAAATCTAAAGTACATTGCCACGAGTTTCTTAGCTGCCCGTGCCCTAAGGACCTTAATTAATGTCAAACAAGTGCCAAAGTCTGATATTTATGGCTCAAATTTGTGACGTAATAGATTTTGTATTAATACATTATGTGATTACGTCTAGTACAATGAAAAATAGCATCCATTAATAACGACATGGAATTAATGCTAAACGCTTTAAATGATGTTGCTAAACTGTCTGTTTGCATTAAATACAGCTTTTCTTAATCTTATAATTTTCTGTTCATCTTACAACTGAGGTAACCTAAAGTTAACTGTTTTGAGTTTAATATATTTATTAGCATACCGATTTAAAAACTTTTCCCTTTTTAAAAAGAGTGTATGGGTCCATTGGGAGCTGAAGTATTTTTATTTTGTCTGTGGAAATGGGAAAAATCCCTAGCCTAACACTACAAAATCCATTTCATTAGTTTCTGCGCCTAGCGGGTAGGCAAACATGCCACCATGCGGCTGGCACATGGTCCAGTTACGTTCCAGAATGCCTGCCGTAATATTGGTGAGTGATAGTTACCCATAGAAACTGTCGGGTGTGCTCGTTTGGCGATTTTCTCAAATTTGCCCCTGGCAGGTATACAATCCCCCATATCGCTGCTCTCCCGTGGTTGCAAACTTGGTTCCACTTCTTAAAAGTGAGGTATGGGTATATACTACCACTGTGCCAAATACCAATGCTCTACTCAAAAATGCAAGGTTGGTTTGACTAACCGCCGTACTACTCTCTTCCCACGTGAGAGCACGTACTCGGTGGAGAATTCACGAGCTCGCGGCCTCGGTACGAATTCTCGAGTCTTGAAATAGCCATCATGTGGGAAGAGAAGGTATGGTCCAGGTAAATAAGGATTTATTGTATTCTTCAAAAATTGATCGTTCCCATCGCATGAAAATCGATAAATTTACCTCCCTATTAATCTCTTTACATAAAGGCTTGTCCAATGACTCAAGAATTTATGCCCTGACATCGAGGAACTCCTAAGAATTAATCAATCACAGTGTGTAGGTGATTACGTATGTTTGTAAAAGTGTCGACATCGTTGCTTTTCAGAATGTGCTGGATGAGGTCTCTAAAAGGCTGTTCTCTCAAAGGCTCTGAAACATTATTCACGAGATCATTTATTATGTCAATAATATGAATGAAAATTTTTAATCATACTATACTGTAACTCTACTAGCCAAATACGCCAAGCTTAAAACTCAAAAAGTAGCCGAGAAACCCTTAGACCTTGGATGCTTAATTGATATTTTTACGATCGATAGAAAAATTGTTAAGGGTATTAATATTAAGTGCAGCAGAGATGGACAAGGCTAACTCATTCTAAAAGTGATGAAAACCATTTATTTTTAAATTTAAATACCTAACACCAAGCACCTAGCTGGATGTGATTAATAAATTGATGTAATAGGTTTTTAATATGCAAATTAAATAATCTTTTTTAGAAGCGAGAGCTCAGTCAGGTAGCAGAATTTTGATGAAGATACGATCTATTAATTGTAAAACCAGTATTTTTAAATCCAAAGTTTATCTGTCCAAGTACAAAATAATACTAATCAAGAAGTCTCCTGTGTAAAGGAATATAAATGATCTGTGGAGATTACCTTGAGTATTTAGGTTGTTAAGAAGCAGTTCGTTGTTAATTTTCAGGAAATTCCAGTCTGTACAAATTTTTTCAAGAGATGTGTAAACTTTTTGAGTTCGAGTGAGGGCTGCAGTTGTGGTTGGAATTGGATAAATGTTCGCCAAAAGCAGAGTTATTCCTATTTATATGTTCATTGATGCGAATTTTAAGCGGTCTTTTGGATTAAAGCTTTTTGCATGAGTTAACTAATACCGATAGGCCAACTCCTTTTTAAAAACTAACTGCTAAATTTGGTACAACAATGTCTGCGACAATATACTTTATTAACTGACTTTTACAATGAAAAATGAATTTATATATATAAGGTAAAATGCATGGTCAGCATCTCGTCTTCATTATGGGAAGGAACGGCGATGTAACTCCTCCACCCTCGGATTCAACTATATCGTCAGGGTAGTTGAATGGGCTGTAGGGTAATGTCTTCCATAGCATCGTTTTCTTTCCTACTTCTTCTTTTGGCACAGGATTTCTGGGTTATCTTCTTATAGATTAGGTAGCTGCAGCCAAGGAACAGCAGCAAGTAAACCATAAGTGTCCAAAGGGAAGGCTTGGTAGTAATTGGGATGGATTCCAGGCGGGACTTGTTTTCGATTATTTGGTTTCTTACTTCTTGTAGACTATCGAGTTTTATGTCGTCTAGTTGGAGGCTTAAGTTTAATAATGGCATTAAACTCGGACTTTCTCCTAGATCAGGAAATAACATTGGCTGCAAACTGTTGTTGACAGTTCTTTTATCATTGATAATGATGAGATCATTAACAGACACTTGGCATCCTAGGGGAATATTGGCGATGTATGTCCCGAAAAGCTTCAGGTTTTCAGATTGTACAAAACATTCGAGTTTTGCGATTACTTCTTTAGGTAGGACAAACAACCATTGGTCAGAGGTGCATAAACGGTTGATTATCGGCTGACTGATGTACAGTTCGACGTGGTCGCAGGTAGTGGTGTCTTCTGTGGAGGACAGCAGGCTCACTGAGCAAGGGCTATCTTGGTGAATCTCCTTAAGGACTTCTTTGTCACACAAGTAGGGCTGAGGTGAGATTCTTCGACAGGGCAGGTCTCGATATGTATAGTGTGATTTATTTTTTATAAGAAATTTACTACGCGGTAAAATAACCTTAAACCGACCCTGCGAGAAGATAGGTGCTGAGTATAAATGGAAAAGTTCAAAGTTTTCGTTTATTGTTATTGGAATGTATAATAAATATGTAATTTTATTGTTAACAATAAAGCATTCAATATTAACAAGTTTTCTTGTTCTATTTTCATAGGTAATTGTTTCGAGCCTACACGCTTTTCCAATAACTTAAGTTCATTATACAGTTCTTCTGTTTTTATAATGCTTGGATGCATCGTTTTAAGTTTACAAAAAGTTATGGAATTTTCTATATCTTGTAGCATAGAATCGATAAATTGATAAATGCTTGTTATTTGACGTAAGGTGTCTTGAATGTAATATAAATTTTCCTTATAAGTAGTTTTTTGCACTATAAGAGAGATTTGATTAATTTTTGATTCTAATAATTTTTCGTGTTTGCCAACTTGTTGTATCGTTTCGTTGAATCTAGTAATAACATTTAATGATATTGAGTTTTGATTAGAAATACTGCCTAATAGCTTATTTTGGTTTGTTTGTAGTTCATTATTGATATGGTCATAACGTTCGCCATCAGAGGCGTCTAAATTGCCGCTGATTGCCTTAAAAACTGACCCTAGAATGTTAATTAAGCCTCGTTTAGTTCTTTGGGGATGTGGAATTATTTCTTTAATTTTATTTTCAACCCTATCCTGGGTTAATTTTAAAAGTTTTAAATAATTGCCAGAGTCCGATCGATATTCTGTATGCGAATCTAATAGTGTTATGATATTTTGGGATTTATTATACAACTTATTTAGCTCGATGATTATTGGATTAAGGTCGTAATAATGAATAAGCGTATAACTGTAGTCATGAATTTTGGCGTTTCCTAATTTTATTGGTAATAATCCGGGGTTGTCGTCCAATTTTTTCAGAGAAATCTGATCATGATTTGCCTCGGATGTGACGAGATTGACGCTGCCAAGGGCGATGGCAAGGCTGAAATATAATACTTAAGTTATCGTATTTACCTATTATGTAGATGCTAAATAAAATTAACGCTAAGCTAATGTTACGTGGAAATAAAACCTGTACTAAATTAGTCGAAACTATACTTGTTTCTAAGAGGTCTTTTTAGATTATCCATGTGTATTTTCCCGTGAGCGTTCGTTCTCACGGTTTTACGTTTTTTGTTGACAGAGACGATTTTTACTGGTTTTGAGAATTTTTCAGCGAGTTTCTGTCGGGTATGTTTTTTCACATAGACGTCTTGTCCGGTTTCGAATAAATCTGGAGTGTCACGTTTCTGGTCGATATTAATTTTACCTATTAGCTTTTCTTTATTTTGGATAAGTTTTTCATTTAATTTTGAATAAAGGATTTTTGACTTGCTTTTATGATCGTTTATATAGTCTGACAATATAAGTTGTTCTAAATTCAAATCAAATGGGTCATCGGAAGTTATATGACCGTTAATAACATCTATTGGCTTCATTTTCGTTGTTGAATGAATAGAATGATTATAAGCCATAATAGCGTAAGTAATTTTTTTGCTGATTGGGCATTTATTAAAGTTCTGGGCATTTAAGAGTTTAACATGCTCAGCAATAGTAGAATGGAGACGTTCTATTGCTCCATTAGATTGTGGGTGGTTGGGAGATACAAAATGAATCTTTCTTTTATGCAGTTGAAGAAGTTCGGTAATTACAGCATTTTTAAATTCAGTGCCATTATCAAGTATAATTAATTTGGGAATGTCATGAAAGAAAGATAGAAGGTTGTCTGCAATTTCTGTTGCAGCAAGGGACTTAAGAACGTAAGCTTGGGCGTACTTTGAAAAACTGTCTAAAATTGTTAGGAATTTCGATTGTTCTAAGGTATATGTATCAAGATGTATTATTTCAAAGGGTATTGTAGCGGTTGGAGTAACGTTCATTTCTATATTAACCGGGTGTCGATCATACTTTGTTCTTATACATATTTCGCATTGATTAATATACGTTTGAATTGAATCCTTCAAATTCGGCCAATAGTATATTTCTTTTATTTTTCCTTCGGTTTCATCGATGCCTCTATGATTGCTTTTACTTTCATGATAATTCTGTATAATTTCGAGAATATCGTTTTTATTTGTTATATCGATTAATTTTTTAAGACATCGTTTGAACTGTAAGGAAGGCCATCTGAAGTACTTCCTCACTACTTCACAAAATGGTTCATAAACATCTTGATTTTCGAAATACAAGTAATACAGTTTTCCCGGTATTACATTTTCTTTGATAAAATTTAAAATATCCGTTTCGAATTCGTGTTGACTTAACTGAACAGTTATTCGGTGTTTCTTTCCGAATAATATGGTTGTTTTAGGCTTTGCAGGCGAATGCAAAACTTGTGAAATAATAATTTGATTGGCTCCGTAATTAACAGGTGTGTCCAGAATAGGAATTCCGACTATAGGATTTTCGTCATTATTAGAGTGTACAGTGTTGCCGTCTTCGTCGTCTATATTGGGGATATCTTGTTGCTCTTCGTCGGGATGAACTAGTATAGACATTTGGTCTATATTATCGTCTTGCACATGGGCGTCCGGTTGTCGTGACGTCGATGGTTCATTGTTCTCGTTTTCTTGTGCTAACTGATTGTTAAAATCTTCGATGTATTTTTTAAGTGAAAATCCCTGATCTTCCTTAACGTGCAATTCAATGCGCGATAGCGCGTCGGCGTTAGTATTGGCTTTTCCTTTTTTATATATCACTGAATAGTCATATTCTTCAAGCTTGATACGCCAACGCATAAGCTTTGAACTTGGGTCTTTTAAATTAAACAACCACTGTAGGGGTTTGTGATCCGTGATAATTTTAAATTTCCGGCCATAAAGGTAGGGCCTAAAATATTTAGTTGCCCATACCAAGCATAAACATTCCTTCTCGATGGTTGAATAATTTCGCTCGGAATCATTCAACGTTCGGGAAGCAAATGCCACAGGAAGGTCTTTTCCTATTGGACCTTGGCTTAATATGGCTCCTAGTGCCACATTGCTTGCATCTGTTGTTAAATTGAATTCCTTTGAGAAATCAGGGTATTGCAAAATAGGCTCGTTTATGAGCAAATTTTTACAACTTTCGAAGCAATCCACAAATTCCTGATTGTGCTCGATTTTTGCTCCCTTTTTTAAGCACGTTGTGAGGGGTTTTGTTATCTTGGCAAAGTTGTGAATGAATCTCCTGTAATATCACAGTAGCCCGAGGAATCCTTTAATTTGTTTTGTTGTTTTAGGAATGGGATACTGTTTGATCGCTAATATTTTATCGGGATTTGGTTTGACTCCCTCTGGGGTCACGATATGTCCTAGGTAAGCTACCTCGTGTCTTAAAAATTCGCTCTTATCCAGTTGTATCTTAAAAGTAGAGTCTCTCAGTCGTTTAAAAACTTGTTTTAAGTTCTCTACATGTTCTTGTAATGATGTTGAAAAAACGATTATATCGTCGAGATACACTAGGCATTTCTCGTTCTGTATACCTTTCAAAATCGACTCCATAATTCTTTGGAAAGTTGCCGGCGCATTTTTCAGCCCAAAGGGCATGCGCAAATATTCATAGTGCCCGTTCTCTGTATTGAACGCTGTTTTCGGAACATCTTCCGCATTCATTTCTATCTGGTGGAATCCAGAGGCCAAATCCAATGTGGTGAAGTATTGGCACTTACCCAATTTGTCAAGTAGATCGGTGATATTTGGTAGTGGAAACTTGTCATCTATGGTCTTCTCATTTAGCTTCCTGTAGTCCACTACAACTCTCCACTTTTGTTGGCCTGATGCATCCATCTTTTTTGGTACAACCCAGATAGGGCTTGACCATGGGCTATTTGATGGTCTAATTATGTTTTGGTTAAGCATCTTCTTAATCTGGGCTTCTACTTCTTTTTTATGGATGAATGGATACCTATAAGTTTTTGTGTACACAGGTATCTCATCTGTGGTTCGGATATGATGTTTCATCTTTGTAGTAAATGTTAAAGGAGTATCCTCTTGATAGAAAACGTCTGCAAATTCCTTACATAGGCCTAAAATTGTTCTTCGTTCCTCTGAATTTAAGTGGTCCAAACGAATTTTGGATAAGTCTAGGTGAGATGGAGATGAATCACCAAAGTGATTGAGATCAATGTTTTGGAGTTGCTTCCGATTAAATCTCTCAGTCACAAGTGGCTCTGAGAAGTCTAGAGTAATAGTATTACAAGAATTATTTAAAATTGTTGTAATTGCATGTCCATTTTTTGCAATGCTTAAGCATTCAGGTATCTCGCAGTTATTAATTTTTTGATGCGGAATAACTATTTCTCCATTTTCGATAGACGTTTTTACTTTTATGACTTGCTCACTGCGCGGGGCTACAGTCACGCAATTAAGTTCCGATTGAGTATTAAGAAATTTTAATTTTATTTTCGCGAAAGGTGTTACTAAAAATCCTGTTTTAAAATCGATATTTGCCTGAAGTAATTTTAGGTTATCTAAACCTAAAAGGCCATCAAATATATTGTGGAATTTAAAAAGATAAAATTTTAGTGTTTGAGGCTTTGGCAAATTGAAAATTTTGGAAGCAACTATCGATGCGCTGTGTCTATGAGCCGATTTTTGGAAAACTGTGCTGACGACAAATGGGTCCTCGCGTATGGAATTTGGGAAGAATTTCTTTACCAAACTTGGGTTTAGAAATGATTTAGTTGAACCGGAATCGATTAGCAGCTTTATGTCGTGTTCTGGAAAAGTAATATATGACAATTCACTAGAGTGTGTCGTGTTTAATGAAATAACTAAGTCAGGTTGTCGTACGGGGTTGCTAATGGAAAATTTACATCTTCTCCAATTGGATCGGTTGATTGATCACCTTGGATTTGCAAAGATGAAAAGTCGGTTTCATATGGTTCATTGGTAATGTTCGACTGATAGATAGGGTAATTGGGAGAAAGGTCTTCGATAATTTCTTCCTGGTCATTACCTGGTTCATGCGAATAATATTGATAATGTTGATCATAATTTGGGCTGTTTTGCATTTCAGCATTATATAATTCTTCGAATGCAAATTTTGGTTGACCCTGAAATGTTGGCGGTGGATATCTAGGCATGTTTTGAGGTTGCCTTGGTCCAGGACCAGAAGTACAAACGCTCATTGGTTGTGGTTTTGGGAAATTTTTATGTTGGTTAGGCCTAAAAACGTTTGTTTGATTAGGTCTTCCGAATACTGCAGAATTTGTGGGAAATTTTCGTGGGGTGTTATTGAAATTCGGCCTTATGTTTATTGGCTGTGATGGAAATCTTGAGTAATTGGGCCTTGGTGCAAATAAGTTATTTGGTGTATGGGAATTAAAATTAGAAAAACTGGGGTTTGGTTGGTAAGGTGGAGAATAATGAAAGTTTTTAGAATTAGTTTGTTGGGGTTGTCTAAAATTATTTTTAGGGTGCTGAGTTATTGGTTTTGTCAAATTCTGAAAATAATGGGTGTTATTTTCATGAATTACAAATTGCAAAGCTTCCGTTAAGCTACTAGGGCGCATGCATCGTATGGTTGTGCCTAAAGGTTCTTTCAACCCGGAAAGGAACGTTTTTAAAGCAAGTTCGTTATATAAAGCTTTCTTTAAAATTTTTCCTTCTTGCGTATTTTCATGAACGTCAATATACGAACAAAGTAAATTTAAAATTTGGAGAACCCGGTCGTAAAATTGACTGGGATGTTCATTTGGATGCTGCCTTAACATAACTAGATCCCTATTCAAACACGATTCATCTCTTTGATCTGCACAGTTTCGTCTGAGTGTATTTTTTAAATCATCCCATGTAGCGACATTTTGTATGTTTACTACAATTTTTGCAGTGCCACTTAGTTTACCAATTAAGCTATTTAGCAAGTAAGTATTTTGAAAATCACCTGGATTATTAATATTATAAAAATTATTAATTAACGATTCACAAATTGACAAATAACGGTTTAAATCATTAGGATTCCCGTCAAATTCGGGTACGCATTTTAGGTATTCAGGCCTAAAAGCCATTTCAGGATTTTCTGGAATATCAGCTAAGATTAAGTTTCTATTATTTAATGTGCTCTGAGTAGCAGAAGATGAACTTAAATTATTACTAGAAGCTCTTGAAATTGATTCTTGAACTATTTTATTTAAAACGAGTTGAGATATACTTTGATTATTTTCTAAAGTTTCAGAATTATTTGAGACAGAGTCAGTTGAAGGTGTTAGGGATAGATTATTTAATACGTCAATAATATCCCCTAAATCTGACATTAAGGTTTGAAAAAATCACACTTACATAAAAACAAAGGAGACGTTGGCCATATCCCACTGTAAGGAAAGCTATTTGGAAGGCAATGTGGTCCTCTCCGAATTTGCTAGTCCTTGCAAAATCACCCGATGCTGTGGTAATTTCCCAGTGAATTCCAATTATTTTTCAGCGATTGAATACTTGAAGAAACACTTATAGTTCGCTAAGGTTCACTACCCGAAGAATTCAATATTCACTCGAATTAGTCCCCAGGTTAATCGAACCCGCCACGAACCGTTCGATCGTCAATTAATCGTAAACGAAAAGCCCTTCTGCGATAGATTGACTTTTGACGATTCCTGTCGACTGCGCCAGTTAACTAATACCGATAGGCCAACTCCTTTTTAAAAACTAACTGCTAAATTTGGTACAACAATGTCTGCGACAATATACTTTATTGACTGACTTTTACAATGAAAAATTAATTTATATATATAAGGTAAAATGCATGGTCAGCATCTCGTCTTCATTATGGGAAGGAACGGCGATGTAACTCATGGAATACAAAAAGTGCTTCATTTATAATTTGCTCTGTACAATAGTAAACAATGGTAATACGCGTCCCGGTTCAGTTTACTATTAAGTTTTCCAAGGCGAAGTTGTGCTATAATTTTGTGTAAAATTTCGGCGCTAGTAATATAAAACATTTAATTATTAAAACCAGGGCGTCCGTAAGCAGTTATAACTGTGACTCATCCAGACGTTTTTTGTTATGTCGATGTCGGTGAGTACACTTTCAAACAAAGTAGAGAAAACGCAGTTCTGGATTTGTGAAAAGAAATTATCTCACATATATTGGCATTCACTTGACAGAACGCCGAACGGGATTAATTTTGGGATCCATATTTCATATGTAAATGTATGTACATTAAATATTTGCGACAGCGGAGGGTTGGAAAGAGAAAGTGCTCAATGTTTGAAGGGCCAATTGTTTGAGGGTAACGAAGATGTATGTACCGTATATATAAAATTCATTAATCAGAACAATATACACAAATGGACATATCCTGATACACATTCAATAAAGAAACCTATATTGTATTCTGAAGAAATACTCATTCCATCATTCAGCAGTTTGTCAAAATCATCAATGGCTGATGAAGTTCAATGCATTCAATCATAAAACGACAGTGATTTTGTGGCAGATTTAGAAAATCAACATTATCATAATATGAACTGAATGATCCTAATAGAGGATAAAGTAGATTCTTTTCTCAATTACTTGTTTCCAGATTAAATGAAAAGAACCTACTTTATCCAGGCACTAATATTATTTTTAATCTTTAAAGAGATCAGGATCTGCTGTTTTTTTTTCGGGAAATAACGTGGCTTTCTGTAACGATATAGAAGACTTTCTTTAGACAGTAATATACAACAAATCTTTGTTTGTATGTCTTTCTGACGACAGAGCTAAGGGTCAGCATTGGGTTAACAAAAATCTACCTTTAAACAAATGTCGCATTTCAATGAAAATAAAACGTAATTAACGAGCTTTTGATTGAGATAGATTAAATTATATTTCCATTCTTGCATATTAAGTTGAAGCTTATGAGGCAATTTATGAAGGCTTTAAGATTGACTTCGTTTGGCTATTTGACACGTCCACTTCGTGAAATTAAAAGAGGAAAACTGAAAGCCGGAATATCTGATGGTTCTCAGAAAATGCAGTTTATTCTAGAGATAATAGTTTAAACTACATAAAATAAGTGGAAAATATGCTTTCTAACTTTAATATTCTCCCTGTAACATGAACATAAAGTTTACCACCACCACAATCACCTAGATCCGAAAGATTAAATCTGACGGCTATTTAGGATTGTGCACCCAAAAATTGCCTTGAAATAGTGAAGAAATCGCAGGTACCAAAATGTCTGTTGGACTGTGAATCCAATGGATCTATCCGAAAATTTAGTAGATGAGATGGAAATTCATAGTTTCATCCAAGTAACTGATAGTGGGCCCGATACCGCTTCCTTAGAATTAATATTTTGTTACAAAAACAACAAAATTGGAAACAAATTTCAACTAATCAATAGGATTGAATTAGAAATAGTATTGACACCATTTCTTATAATGCCGTTTATTATGTTCGACACACACAATAGGAAAATTCTATGCCACTCAACGATTGGACGACGGTGGACGTTGAACTGGAAGCGCTGTAAGTTGTAGTTTTCGGGAAAGACGTTACTGGGAAGTCCATTCCAGAGCGAGCCCGTCCTTTAGAAAAAGGAGTTCCGTAGCAGCGACGCCTTAGCTGTTCGCAACTGAATCGTATGTTGATGAGCAGCTTGTGTCTGACCGGTGTTTCCGTTTGGCACTCGTGGTGAATCATATAAGTGCCAGCTCGTTCGAACACCTTCCGTAGTTGGATCGTTTTTTTTCCTTTTTTCGGTATTGGTTGTACCTGAGCGCATTTCCAGCCAGAAGGAAAGCATACAGTTCTGTATGATAGGGAGATCAAGGCAGATATAAGGGAGACACAATCTAGGGTCACCAAATGGTTCTCGGGTAAAGCTATTTAATTGGTAAATGCTTTTATTGCATTGATGAATATAATTCTAATACATATAGACATTGTATTGTGATAAAATGGGAATTGCCATGTGAATCATAAATAGCCTGTATGTATTTATTTTCAAATAATAATCTTAAACTGTATCTGTTAAAAACATCTGACGACTGATGTATGTAAACATTGTATAATGTTATAACATGAATAAAATTTTTCATTTTCATTTTCAAAAGCCTGCATAGTGGAGCTATTAGTACAGCAACATATTTCTTAAGCACTGTTATAGGAACGCTATCCAATCCTGTGGCCTTGTTAGTGTCTACGCTTTGAGTATTCGTTTCACTTCGCGTTGGCGAAATGCCAAATCTGGCATTGAGGAATTTATTCTCGGGATGGTCGAGAGGATCCAAGGTAGAAATTGATGCAAATATTTCGACAAAAATGTTCGCTTTTTCTTTGGCCGTTTTCGTTATTGAGCCATCATCTTTAGTTAGCGGTGCGATTGACGTATTTGATAAATCCTGATTGAGAGCTTGGACAACTGACCAAAAGGATCTCGATCCGTCAGAACAGTTGAGAAGCTTGCTCTTGATCTGCGCGTTATATCCCTCCTTGCTCTCGTCAATGGTCCACT
>MU182171.1:498193-510422 GCA_016904865.1 Pissodes strobi | reverse complement strand
TGGCACACACACTAAAGGGAGATCCTATGGCGCTCGACGAGCGGTGTGTGTGCGAAGATGTTGATTGACACGGTTCTTGAATATTTGTAGGTTGTAATTAGTGGGAAACAGATGTCCTGGAAGTGAGTTCCACAGTGATGCAGTGCGCCAGACAAAGGAGTTCTGGTAAAGCGATGTTCTAGGTGTTTCTAGTTGTACGACGAACCGGTGCGCTCCTGCCGTCTGTCGGGACTGTCTGACAGGAGTTGCCAGGGACGGGATGATGCGGGCCAAATCCTGGGAAGATCTGCCGTGAAAGTATCTGTAAAACAGAGACATATCGGCCACATGTCTGCGATGTTCCAGACTATCCAGATTCCGGGTCAACTCCGGATCCCCGACGAGACGCACAGCCCTCTTCTGAATGGAATCCAGCAGCTTTAGGGTATGCTTTGGTGCGGCACCCCAGATATGTGAGCAATATTCTAAGCACGGTCTTATTTGCGCTTTGTACAGCAAGAGCAACTGCTGCGGTGTATAGAGTTTTTTGTTGCGAAATAGCGCACCAAGCTTCTGGGAGGCTGATTTTGCGATGTTAGCAACATGGTCATGCCATGACATATTGCTGTTGACCGAGACACCCAGCAGCCCGATTGACGAGGATGAAGGAATGGTCGATCCTGCCATAATGATGTCAGGGCCCGCTGTATTGACCCTCTTAGTAAACGTTGCAGCTTGGGTCTTTGCTGCATTGAACTGGACCAAATTTCGATCGCCCCAAGTTTGAACTTTCTCCAGGTCTTGATTAATAATTGCTGTAATCTGCTCCTGTCTGCGGTGATGAGTCTCAGTCGCTGGTAAGGGTTTTTCTGATCTAAAGTGGGAGACAAGGGTACTGTCATCTGCAAAACTGTAAACAGGATTATTCGTTTCGATCAGCAGGTCATTAATATAGATGAGGAACAGAGTTGGTGAAAATATTGCGCCCTGAGGCACTTGCTTTGTTTGTTGGATCTCGACACTCTTTGCGGTAGGCGGCGTTTGTAGCATTGACCGTTCTTGAGCAATTTTTTCCAAAACCATGGTTCACTGTTTGAGACACGCTTCATAGAAGAGGAGATCAAAGCTTCCATACCCGCTAGGGAACAACTTGAGTTATCTCATCAGCAGAATCTGAGGTGTTTTGATTCCTAAAGCAGACATCTTTACAAGAAAAGGAAAAGTAAAACTCGGGGTACCTGTGACTCCTGTATTTTGATAGCAAGTTAACAGGTTGCGGAGATAAGATCTGTTGTTATGCTGTCTGCCATTCCTAAACTTTTTGAGTTCATACTTAATAAAAATCTTACTTGGCATTGTAGAAATCTCCTAATCAATTAGCAACATGGGTTTAGACAGGGTAAATCTACTTCTAGAAATCTAACATTGTATCATAACTACATTGTCGAGGCCTTTGGGGATGGATATCAGGTGGACTCCATCTACACCGATTACTCGAAGGCCTTTGACACTGTCATTCACTCTTTACTTATTTTTAAGTTGAAATGTTATGGTTTCCCTGAGTGGCTTCTTTCTTGGCTAAAAAGTTGTCCAAGCAAGAGAGTTCAGTTTGTCTATATTAGAGGTTCACTGCCAATTCCAATTTAGGTCACATCATGGGTCCCGCAGGATTTCCATATGGCTCCTCTTCTTTTTAACTCATTTATTAATGATATTTATGGAATAATTAAGTTTTGCCTATTTTTATTATTTACCGATGATATGAAACTATACTTAAGAATTTCAAACTTATCTGATTGCCTTAGGATTCAAGAAGACCTTAATTGACTGCATAACTGGTAAATTTAAAATATTTGCCGTTATGTTGGGCATTGATACCATTGTAAAATTTGAAAGTAACTCAGCGGAAAGAAAACCCTTTCTTAAACTCTCTAACGAAATTTCCCGGCGCAGAAAAAGTGACCAAAGCATCCTACTTAATCACATTTCCGTTTTCCGATTTAATAGACACCAAAATCAAGAATCGAATTTCGGTTATAATTAGATCGGAACGCGACGAGAGCTAATGAATCGAAATATTTGGAAATTTTGCCTCTGGGATAATTTGAATTATGGTTAAATTATGTTTTTATTCTAGATGTTACTCTGATATTTTTCGAATTCAAAGGCTTACTACATTTGAATTGTCCATTCAAATTCTATATAATAATAGTTTTTTAATTTCTCGCTGTATGTAAGGTGAAGCTAGAAATGATGGTCCCTCATACGATTTTCCACTCGGTTGGAACAAACGTGATTTATTCTATGAAAGGCGCATTCGATTGAGAATCTTGTTAATTGTCAAGTTTATTTTGAAGCTCAAGGAAAGAAAGACGTAAGAGATTGCTGAAGTTTGGTATCCGGAGGACAATGATGTTATTCTATATACTAGTGGATAGCTCCAGCGAGCTATAATGTATATCATTAGACACATTGCTGTTAAGGGTATCCCATTTTCGACACTTTTGTGGGGTATCTTTCTTATTTTTAAAGATAGAGGGTTGAGATTTTGCGACAGTGTCCAGTATCTTCATAGCCTTCTGGTTTTTGAGATACAGGGTGAAATAGAAAAGTATCGCTTTTGAGGATCTCAGTTATCTTTAAACTTATTAATGAAGTTAAAACGTATCCTTATAGAATCTTTTCCGTAGAATCCAGTGGCGTAGTCAGTTTTTCTGACACCTTCCGTTTTTTAGTTTTGAAGCGAGCATATGTGCTTTTTTTAATAGAGCACCCTGTATATTATTTTTTATATTTATTAGGCATGATGTGAGCTTTCTAAAAATATATAATTGTAAACAATTCTTTTCAAAATCAAGCTTTAAACTGCAACACGATTTATTTATTAATTAAAGCAAACCTAACACCGGAGAGTCGTGCATGCAATATCCCGGCTCCTGGTGTGGAGTTCGTGAGCGCCACCAGTTCTGCCAGCTAAACTGGAAAAGCTCCGCTGGTGTTATGCGGGGTAGTTAGGCACATTCTACTAAGCAAGAAAACACAACCTTAATTTACGGCTCGATCTATTGGCTTCTTGTTTTTTTTTTTAATTACAATTAAACCTAAAAACAAAGGAGTGACCACAAAAAAAAAATTAAATAATTAATGATGATTGTGCAACATGATGATTGTACTGAGACCAATTCTGTTGGTAAACTCGGTAATGTATACCTTACACTTTAAAACTCTAAGCACTACTCCCCGAAGTAATCACTTTGGTTTATTTAAAATTCATTCAGATATGTAGTAAATCGAATTTATGAATTAATAGCCGCCCAAATAATAAATGGAGTAACAATAATATTATCTATCAGTAACAAAAACCGCAATAATTATATTAATCGACCGGAGAACAAAATATTTAATAAAATTAATAAAAGCTATCTTAAAGCTAGGCCAACAATGCTAAGTTAAAATATAATAATTTGAACGATACCACTTTAGATCTGAAGGTCGTCGAACGCTGAGAAGGGTTTTACTCCGGCTGCACGCTCAGCAGTGCCTCCGCTCTAAGGTGAAAGGGGGGGGGGACTTCTCGGCTCAAAGGTGATAGTGAGCCCGAAGGTGGAACCCTGTAGTGAAACCCGGCAGTGAAAACCCGGTTCTAATTAGACTAGGCCCCTTACTTCAATGAATAAATTATAGCCACCTTGCTTATATATATATTTTTTTATAAAACCAAAAATTATCAATGAATCAAATAAAACAATTACAAAAGGTGCAAGTAACTTGAATATAAAAAGAAATAGGTATGAAGCACCCCTAAATAATATGAACTTCCCCATATGCTCAAAACTAAAGTTACATTAAGAAAAACGTTGAGATATGATAAAAGGAAAAAAAAGTAAAACATCCTATGGGATGCGATGCAGTCGATAAAACCGAAAAAAATGCAAAATTAAATTAGACAAAAAACTTTTGCAACATTTACCTCTCTTGAGTTGGAGGGTTGCCTGGAGGATCACCTGCTTTGGTTTTATAAGGTGAGCTCGGAAAGTCTCTAGAAATAATGGAAAATAACCTTTACCGTAATGGCGACCCTGTGCCAGCAAGCAGTAAAAAAATAAGTTCAAGAAAAATCCTACCTTGTGGAGTATTAAAATCCCGATAAATCGGTCGTGTCAAATCACAAACTAGAGACTCAACCCAATATCCCCTAGAGGGGTAGTATAAAACGCAATGCTAAAAGCTGTGTCACCTACAACTACACTTCAGCAAAACACTTCCTCTCTTCCCAGTAGGAATTTCTAGAAGAACGAGATCATCGGTTTCATTCAATTGGCATTGGCCTTCCAAGGAATTTAGAGGGAAAAACGCCAGTGAAGGAAAAAAACAGTTGTACGAAGAAATTTTATCGAAATGAAGAAATAGCGGATACGAGGAATAATTCTAAGATGATAGACGAGAACAAAGCATTGTAGAAGACTGCGGAAGCAACAACTAATAAGCTAAAACTACATTTTTCAATAAATAATAGAAAATATTCTTAAATGAAATCATAAATCGGTAAAACCCTGAATCGACACCTACAATCGAGTGAAAAAACCCATTATATCCAATAGAATATTACAAAACATATCATGCCACTTGAAAAGATAAATACAAAGTAGAAGACCCAAATATCAAAGTCCACAACTGTCCGTAACAAGGTGGAACTACAAAATAACCTCAAAATCCACTAAAATTTAAGGATGAAAAACATACATTGACGGTTGGGAGAAAAATAATGGAAAATAATGGAAAACTACGGGGAAATATGTGAAGAATACGCCCTAAATCCCTAGAGCACTATGAGAAGTAACAACAATGAGCAATATATATATCAACAAGTCTTAGAAGAAAATAAGCAACAGGTACTAGTTTTTTACTACTGAAGAGAAAGGAAAATGTAATAACTAACAATTATTCTCGAATTAGCAGGTAAATAATAAAGCAGCAGCAGTATCCCAAACCAAGTTAATGACCCCGACAAGTTAAAGCCATATCAGCCTGAGATTACAAGTACCTAATACAAGAAATAATCAAACCGAAAGTATTATATGAATTTGACCGATCCAACGAGGATCAAAGGTAGGTTATTAACTAAGTTCTTACATACAGAACTGCAAGTAAACATAATTATTGTAATATAAATTAGCAAAATTATTCTTATTTTAGTTGTTTGATGATTCTAAGCGAGCCAATAGATTATCCACTAAAATAAATACAGTCACAAAGTGCTGGAGGACAACATAAGAAAAAGGATGATCAGAATAGCCACTTACGACCACAACAGTGTTATAAAAGCTAATACATGTAATGTATTAATAATCGTATGTATAATTAATTAATATGAATAAATTCTGCAACTGGAAGTCCACTAAACTTATTGACAACGAATCAAATAAATGAATTTATGATCAATTAACCGGAGAGGTTAATGCGCAATAATTCTTGCCACAAAATATAGAATCTTCTGTTGCTAAATGCAGCATATAAAATAAAAGTTATAATCTTTTATAGTGGCAAAATCAGACTGTTACAAAATATAAGAATTTTAATTTTTTTTGTGTCCAAGTATAAGGCTATGGCTAATTTGTTTGGAACAGAAAAGCAAAATGTCAAAAACTTTGTGGTGTTGTCAATGCTTGATTACTAATACAATATTTTTGTTGTTTTGGTGCTTCTATTTTACTATAAACTACCTATATGTAATTATTATTTTTGTAATAATGGCGGTTTACGAAAATTACGAAAAGTATGATATGTTGGTTTGTTTTATACAATCTAATGAAAATTTCCAAGAAGCTTCGGAATTATGTTTACAAAGGTAGCGTCTTTTGAGCGCTATGGTAGTGAGTGAGGTTTATTGAAACTCGTGTAAAGATAATAAGTTTTCTTTAAATAAAATATATTTCCACACTATAGATCAGTCCACGCTCAAAAGTTAGCGTGGCGCCTTATGGCAATGCTTTTCTTATGGGGAATAACTGTGTATTGTTGCCAACTCGGGCGACTTTTACTAACGTATGGAACGTTGATAATTAATTATAAAACTACTTTTCTTTAAGCATTATTCATTTTATTATACATATAAAAATACCTGCCACTTAAGAAATTATGCATTTATTTAACTACCTGCAGAAAAAAGGACAAAATCAAATAATACGTTAACTTGATGGCAACGCCGCGCCGTTCTCCGTAAGCGCCACGCTAGCTTTTGAACGTGGACTGATCTATAGCGGTATACGAAACAATATAATTTTGCACATACGTTTATACTCATGAACTCGAAAATCTAATTAGACCTAAATACACGATGTTTATTTCCTATGTAAATTCGGCAAATGCACGCACGTACTCCGCCCACACACATGAACACTCCCACCTTACCTTGTAGTTATGTTTTTACCTGTACTGCAGAAATAAATAAATAAATATTCTGCAATATAGATGAAATTCTCCGTTCCCTTAATTAAATCAGCTCTTGGAATAAGCAACCGTTCTTTTTAGGTGATAGGAAATTGTTAGAATGGGCACTGATAAAAATCTGGAAAAAAAATCTTAATAAATATTTATTGGCTTTTTTTATTTGCTTTCAAATAAAAATTACATATATTAAATGAAACTTCATCAATTTAAATAATTGGGCGTGTTTAATTTTTTTTTGTTATGTATTTGCCTTGTTATAACAAGACTTTTTTCCATATTAAACACATATTTATTCGCTTTAAATCTTAAAATATACGAAACCTCTCCATATTTAAAACAAATAAAGGTTGCTTTAAATTAAGGATTGTGAATATTGGACCAAACATTACAGCTTCATCCGAGTTTCGTACAACCCGTTAGGTGTTGCGTCGATGCTCTACGCTCCCGCTCCTCCAGTCCCCGTCTGGCGCCCTCAGTTTCATTTCTGCTGCCGTCCTATAGAGAAATTTTATAGAGTGTATCCGCCTAAGGTCGCCGGTTTTAAATAAAAAAAGCACATTAAATACATTAATTAAGTGGGCGTGAGCAATTTTTTCCCTCATTTCTGGGAAAGTTACGTTTTTATTATATTACTTAGCTAGGTACATAATTAATCGTTTGTAAAAAAGAAGCGTTCTCTCATAATCAATCCGTTACTAGTACCTAAATATTGTTTTCTGCTGTTACTAGCTAGCAATGCAGATTAATTCATGCGATAAGCGCCTACAATAGTGTATAACAGTACGCCTAGGCAGTTTGGAGTACGATCCTGATTGAGCATTTTTTGCTTTTTACATTGTACAAGTTCAATGGCATCCTTTCCGTTCTTGTTCCTATATAATTTAATATAAATTAATAGATATTTCAAAGCTCTATTTATTTGATCTGAATAAATAAATGGTTGATCCATGAAAGTACAGTTTTGAAAGAAATTGGTTTTTATTTCGATAAAATCTAATAGTATTAAAAAAAAACAATAACGCTCACAATTGCTTTGTTTTTATTATTCTTTGTTTTGTTATTGTTGTTTTATTTTTAGAATATATCGACGACATCGAAGTTTTACGTAGCCTAATGGAATTTTATTTAAATGTTTTTACTAACAATAGAATCGGTGACAATCTTGTGCTATTTCCCTTCAATGCTCATTATACTGGATCTGGAGAGGTAGTGGTATGTCCTATTAGTTTAATTAAGTAAGATCTTACTGCCTTTCACTATTTTTATATAATAAAATTTTTATGGACTTTCGAACTTTAGTGTTTTTATAAAAACTAGTTAGTTACCGTTAAAATTCATAAGTAGTACAACTTATTTCATGATAAATACTATGCATAACTTACCCTTTAATAACATATTTTATGAAAATAATATCGACAACAAAATAAAGATGTTGAATGAACTTCTTTTGACTCTATTTGATATTCATGCCCCGATAAAAGAATCACGAATCACTAAACCGAAGGCGCCATGGTTAACAGCCAATGTAAAAATATTTATGAAACAAAGAGACAGTGCTCTGCGAAAGTTTAAACGATCTAAACTTAATGAAGATTGGATTAACTATAAATTTTTGAGGAATTTTACATTGGCTGAAATTAGAAGGGAAAAGAAACGTCATTTGGATTTATTGTGTGCCGAGAAAAATCCAAGGCAAATATGGTCTGCACTGAGAAATTTTAATATATGTACACCTAGTAATAAAACTGTGCCAGAGGCTCTCTCTGATCCCAATGCAATTAATAATTTTTTTGCTTCATTTGTTCAAAACACTTCCAATTGTAATGACAAGGTTACATACTATGAAAATAATATTTATAATGAAAATTTACGATTTTCATTCAGATTGGCAACTGTATCTGAGATAAATAAAGTTTTACATAACATCAAAACCAACGCAACAGGAGTAGACGAGATTTCACCTTTAATGCTTAAATATTGTAGCCCTTTTCTGGATAAATATATTACACATATAATCAATTGTTGTTTAGAAATAGGTTACTTTCCGGATCAATGGAAAATTTCAATAGATAAACCAATACCAAAAACTGCCAATCCAATACGTATAAATGATCTTCGCGTAATAAGTATTCTCCCGGCAATTTCAAAAATATTCGAAAAAATTTTACACAATCAAATGTACAGCTACTTTATTGATAATAATATTGTTCCCCAAACACAGTGTGGCTTCAGAGAGAATTTCGGTACTGCGATAGCTTTGACTAATGTAATTGATGATATTGTTCGGGCTTGCGATAAGAGTATGAGTGCCATATTAATACTTTTGGACTTTACAAAAGCTTTTGATACCATTAATCATTCCCTTCTGATTTCCAAATTGAAACACTATGGCTTTACGAATAAGTCCTGTCAACTTATTAGATCATACTTGACAAACAGATTTCAAAAGATATATTCCAATAATAACTACTCTGAGCAGGCGCAGATATTGTCTGGGGTGCCCCAAGGTTCCATTTTAGGGCCGCTACTTTTTCTTGTGTACACCTCAGATATTTTAAAATCACTACGTTATTGTAGGGTGCAAGCTTTTGCAGATGACACTCAGGTTTATTGCTGTTTTGATGCTGACAGTTATCAGAGGACTGAGCGAAATATTAATGAGGATCTTACAAATTTGAGTGAACTTTCAATTTCCCATAATTTGCATCTTAATCCCTCTAAATCAACTATGATGATTTTTGGAAGCAAAAATAATGTTAACTTTCTTAAAAATATTTGCAATTTATCAATAAATGGTTCAAAGTTAAATATGGTCGATACCGCAAAAAATTTGGGCTTATCATTGGACAACCAACTTAGATTCAAGGATCATTTAAAAAATATTTTTCAAAAAACTTATGTTTCTACAATAATAGACATATAATGAGTTTAAATTTAAAAAGAACTTTATGTGAATCCCTAGTATTGTCTAATTTCAATTATTGTGATTTTATTTATGGTTTTTGTCTCGATCAGGAAAGTAGATCTCGTATACAAAAAGTTCAAAATATGTGTGTGCGACTGGTGTATGGTATCAGGAAGTACGATCACATTTCTCACTTTTATAAAGAAATTAATTGGTTGAAGATGGATAGTCGTAGAGTCCTTCATTTTTGCAGTTTTTTAATTAAGATTGTTAACGATCCTAGGTCGCCAATCTCGATCCGGGAGCGCCTCACTTTTCGCCGTGAGGTTCATAATAGGAATATACGAAGTGGAGCTAAGTTAACTATGCCTCATCATCATAATGCTATGTTTCAGCGTGGGTTTTCGTTTAATGCTGTTAAATATTATAATTTGATACCCACTGAATTGCTAGGTTTGAACGTACATTCCTTTAAATTTAAGTATAAAAAATACCTTTTGAGTTTGCAGAACTCGAGTTAGTTACCTACTGTTTTTCTGGGCGGCTAGCAATAATTTATATTATTTACAATAATTGTTTATTTTTATTTTATTAATTTTTGAATGACATTTGATATCTGCTTAGTGCCATTTGTTGGGACTTTTATTTTTTAATTTAGGTCATATCTCGGACTGGTTCAGTGGAGTAGCTATTAAGCTAGACTGCGCCAGTCTTAGGTACATATATATTTTTTTGTAACTGTATTTTTTACAATTATTTTAAATAAAGGCATTTATTATTATTATTATTATTATTATTATTATTATTAATTGAACTGAATTTAGTGGAGCGGAATAAACATATTCCGTTACAAAGGTTACACTTTTATTGCACGTTTTTGTTTTTCATTATTTGGATTTATAGCTAAGGCTTTGTCTATAGGGAACTATGTTCTTTGGCTATAAATTATTAATTAATTATTTTAGGATGACGTGAAGAATGTAATAGATAAGGCTTGCTCGAAATTGCCAAAATCGGTTAACGAAACCTGCATTGAATTCGTTAATACTTACGAGTCAGCGTTAGTTGCTATTCTTGCCCAGGAAATCGATCCATCCCAAGTTTGTCCACTGATTAAAGTGTGTCCATCCGAAGAAGTAAGAGATGTGGACATATTTATGAAGACTAGGTCATCTTCAAAATGCCCGCTATGTTTGTATGCTGTTACCGAACTGGAGTCGATGATAAAAGGAAAAGTGACGAAGGTAAGACTAATAATTATGAATGTTGAATTCACCAACACCAAATGGGAGCTTTGCCTACTGGCTTTTGTTTATATTTCTTGTCCGTGAGGTTAGATTTTGAATCAAAAAAATTAACAAAAGAAGCACATGAAAATATTTCAATACTCTTTACTCTTTGCTAAGTTTGTATGTTCATGTTCTTGTGTGATTCATATAGGGAAATTGAAAAATATCAGCATGTGAAACCTAACTCGCCAGGATGTACGAATTTGAAACAAAAATTTCAAGACCAAACGTTACTGGTAACAATATTAAGACAGTAAGGGGTTTCATTATTTGAAGGTTTTTCATATCTCGAAATATTTACCGCGTACTTGCCCAAGGGGAATATAGGACCTTTAGATTATTTCTAACCTATTATCTATAACAAGTATGTTAAAGGCTATCTTTTTGATCTCCAACCTGTTGAAATTTTTTCTCCATATTTCAAGATGTGAACCTCCTCTGGAGGCCCTCGAACTATAGATTAAATTTTTTCTGAGTGTTACTGTTTCAAAAATCTAGTGTTTGAGTTTGCGTTTTTTTAAGCTGGAGCGATTTTAATTTTGTGACTAATGGATTTTTTTAACAGTTCCTGTTATTCTTAGGTTAAGAAGAAAAGGCCAAAGCTACATTATTGCTTTAAGATAAAGAAATTGAAGAAACTGTTTAGCATGAAGCAGAAAAAAGTTCCATTTATTTATTAATTTTGGAAAATTCCGGTTATTTTTGACATCCACTAATTTTGAGACATCACATTACCTCACATTTTGTAGAATATTATTACATAAAATAGATTGTGAAATGGAAATGTTTTTCATTATTTTCTATAATTCAATATAAGTATCTTTTTAAATCTGGTTATTCTTTGTGTGTATGGGAACAAAAACATTTCTTCCGGGAATGGTTCTGAGCTTTGAATTATAATGTTATTTTTTAAATGATCTTTTTACTTCCTAGAGTTGTATGTACTGTTTCTTATCTTGGTGGTATCATCTAAATACCTTCTTTTTTACTGAGATTTTATGAGATATAAATATAACGACTCCTAATATCTATCGTCTTTTGAGTTAGCTGACTGCCTTCTTGAGCAACTTTGTAGAGTCATCTTTAATTTACATTTACTTGAAGTCAAATTTTAACATATTTTCTTTGGCCGTATAAACAAGTTAAAATCGATAGAAAAGTTGTAAATGGCTTTAACAGTGTCTAAAACTAATCGCGATCAATTTTTCATTTGGTAAGTCTGATTTCCAATTTTTTTGGATCTGATGCCTTAGAAATTATTCTAGTATTAATACGTTAAAATACTGTTTTGGTTCGTTGCAGGATGAAGTTAAAGAATGCTTAGATAAAGTTTGTAATAATCTACCGGGCAACTTGAAGCCTGAATGCACTGATTTTGTAAACACATATGCAGATGAACTCGTTGAAATGCTTGTTGCTGAATTTAAACCTCAAGAAGTTTGCGTGTATCTGAAATTATGCTCCGACGAGACTCCAGTGTCTGAGAACGCGATAACAAGCCAAGAATTATATGGTGGTGATACAGGTAAATGTTTGAATAGTAATTGATGCATAAAGTGGTTTGGGATAGTAGTCAAATAAAGTTGCATAAGCTACGTGCTAATTA
>MU182171.1:457759-498183 GCA_016904865.1 Pissodes strobi | reverse complement strand
AGAAGTTATCTAAAAACATGGTGATTCAGCCGACCCTGGCTAGCCGCTCGAGCTCATGCATCGCCTTGATGCGACATTACAATTTTGGTTCGTGAGATTTTTGATTACATTGCATTTGGGGTGATAGGGAGAAGGTAAAGACTGGGTGGGTTTGTAATGAGGGATGGCGGAGATGCTCGGATAATTCCGATCGATCTTCCTTACAGGTAAGTCGATTGATCTTGTAATTGTCCTTCGCATCTCCGCCATCCCTCGTTACACTTTGTAGATGTTTAAAGTATTTGCGATGTAATCTACATTAACTGAAAACTGCGAGTTGTCTGTAGTCCTAGATTTGTAAGGCCCTTTTTATAAACTAAAATTCAAATTTATAACCATTAGATTTAATAACACACATCATGAAGGTACATATATCATGTTTAACGCTTAACTGATATTAACCTTTAACTTATATTTTAATACTATACCAATATTCTTATATAATATGATAACAAGTTGGTAAGTAAGTTATAATTGTAGCTTAATATTTATATGATTCCTTAGAGTTTATGGTTCAATAAACAAGATGCCAATCCAGTGGGATTACCCACGCCAAGTTTTTTATAGAATTTCGAGAATACTTTTGATTTTTCTGTCGAGCCAGCTGTCTTCTGAATGGTTTGTAATGTAACTCCCATTCTTTGAGCTGCTGAAGTTGCCCCGTGTCGCGTGCTGTGTGCCCCAAAGATTTCCGTGTTTATACTGCTGGCTTTTAGTATTAACTTGACCCATCTGCTAATGGTTTGACTGTTGTCTGGGTGATAGGGCTTTTTGTGAGTGAGTATTACATTTTGTTTGGTTTGGCTACTTGTGGTATCGATTGCATCTGCAAATGCAACGATCTATTAGCATATTTACAGTATCTGTGAATGCCGTAATTTCTGTTTTTGAACAAAAAAAAATAGGTATGTTCACTAGCTGCAACTGCAATTGCAGACAGTGGAGGTTACGATCGATTGTATCTGCTAATACAACGAACTATTCACCTTTTATTGACTGGTAGCACCCTTTTTCCTTTTATGCGTTCTATGTAAGTCTCTAATAGTGTGACTATACATAGTTCAGGTTGATTAATAAAATAAGGTAATATCAAACTAGGTTGAAGCCTGTTTAAGCCACTTGCTTTTATTTTATCCGGGAATCTGATTTCAATTATGTATTCATATTTTAAAATATTGTCTATTTTTAATTACTGCTGATTTCGATAGCCCATGAAAAATAAGTAAACACATGTTTTTTCTTTTTTCCCTAAGCCGAAAAATGAGGCAGATACAACGCCTTGAGATGTGCTTATGACGTCATAATATACCTGAATTGTTACGTCACACCATGCATGGTATATCTATATATACAAAACTAAAAACTGGTATAGCTCTTGTAATATTCATCTTTAGCGGAAATAAAAAAATACGTATCGATTTTTTTATTTATTATTATTATTTTTTTTTTAATTTTTTTTTAATTTTATTTTTTTTTACGGTTCTATAGTTTGCAATAAAAAATAATCAGTTTAATTTCTCAGGAAACTTCGTAATTTCCCTACAGCCAGAGAAATTTTCTTCCACAATGGTTGTTTCTCTCCGCAAGGAGATGTGAGTAAGTATTTTTCAGGGTAAAGATAATAGACTGTTCTGCCAGTAGGTCCCTTTTCTCTTGTATAAACCCCAAAAGTGAGCATGGTTGAGGGGGAATAACTAGGCTTTTTTTGTATAAAACCTAAATCTTGAAATGTTTATGTAATTTTATTTATACTTTTAAGCAATTCTCTTTTGAATTACCAATAACTAGCCAATTGTCTAAGTAGAGTACAGTTTTTATACCCTTTAATTTTACATATCTTACAACTGGTTTCAGTTTTGTGAAAAGATATGGAGCTGTACATAAACCAAATGAAACACAATTAAATTGGTATAGTACGTTGCAAAAAACGAATCTTAACAACTTTTTTTGACTACTGTGCATAGGGATAAGGAAACATGCATCTTTAAAAGATCAGTTTTCCCCAAGAATGCGTATTTTGAAATTAAATTTTTTGCCGTCCTATGTAGTCTTCTACTTTGCTAACCGGAGTGGTGTCCTATTGAAAGGGATTTTATAATCCTGTACCCACTCTATTATTGAACTGTTTACCTTTTTTCTCTGCTAATTTTGAACGTATAGTTCTAGTTCAGACGGTTGGCTAATTAAATTATTGAAAGGGAGGGCTAAGGCACTAATCCCACGGACTATAGTTGTTTCTGTAATTGATACAGTAGTTGTCTTGGCAGGATTTAGTACTCTCTTCGAGATTTAATTTTGATGGTCTGAGGACATTGCAGTTGGCAGCTGGTGGATACTTCTCTATCATACTGTTTTTTTTTTATCTTTAGTCCTTTTAATAAGTAATTGTCCTACACCTACACAGCTAGGGGATCGTTACTTTATTCAGGATCATCTGATGCTTCTGATGTTGGTAAGTCTTGATAGTCTTGATTTGGCTAAGTTATTTCCTCAGCTAGCGTAAGAGGATCTTCTAATGCATTTGCAAATGCAAAAGAGTTTCCTTGGTTTTGCTACTTATGATATCGATTGCATCTGCAAATGCAACGATCTGTTAGCCTATTTACAGCATCTGCAAATGCTGCAATTTCTGTTTTTGAACAGAAAAATAGGTTCATGAATATGTTCACTATCTGCAACTGCAATTGCAGACAGTGGGTACGATCGATTGTATCTGCTAATACAACGAACTATTCACCTTTTTGCTTGCTGCTTAACCCTGGTTATGCTTTCGACTGCATCTGCAAATGCAACGATTTTTTAGCATATTTACAGTATCTGCAAATACTGTAATTTCTGTTTTGAATAGAAACCAAAAGTGTAATAATTCGCTACCTCCAATGCAATTATTTTATGTAAGAGGGTTGCAATAGTATGGTGGTTATTTGTTTTTGTATCTGCAAATACATAGCACTATACCGTTTTATTTTTGTCAGTACATATATCCTTTACATCGGCAAATGTAGAGATATTGTGTGCCTCTAACTACTTTTACATAATATACCTACTGGGGTGGAGGCTGTTGGGGGCCCTTCACATCTGCAAATGTGAAGGCCAATTTTAGTTAAAGTTATTCGCATCTGCAAATGCGAATTTGTAAATAAGTATTATTATTAGTTATTAACATCTCCTGCAAGCAATGTTTACTCCAATTTTTTCCCTCACCGGACGGCTCATGCCAACACGAATTGTTTAAAAATAATGCGTTCCGGTATTACATTGCTTCGACAAAGCCGAACGATAACATTCCGCCTTTTTCCCTTAATTTTGGGTTAGTTTTGGTTAGCACTTTTAGTTCTCGTTGATTGAGCCTCCGTTGCGAGCAAAGCCAACGGAGGGCCATGCAAGCTATAATAATACCCAACTTGGGATTTAGTCGCTCGTAAATTATGCGTCAGCTTGCCTTTGTGGCTAGTTTTTAGAGGTTAATTTCGTGAGAAAAGGACACTCTTCGACTTACTCAAAATTTTAATTTTTTATTTTATTTTTATTTTTTTGAAAAGTATTTGTTAATACAATAATAGCAATAATTACAATATACATAGTCCTTATTCCTCTAGACAGTGTTTTTGAACACTGGTATTGAGGATAATTGCATTTTAGTAATAATAACAGTATGATTTCCTATAAACTCTCTAGTATTGTGGCTATGAATATCCTTTCAAAATATTATGATAATATTTAAATTTTGAGTTTTATTTATTATCCTGTAAATAAGTTTATTCTGTTCAAATTTTAATACCTTATGTAATTGCCATACTCTTAAATTTTCATATAGATCTGCAGTATGAGTCAGTGGATCATAATTAAATATAACTTTGTTTTTTGTTTTGCAATATTTGCATCGAATCGAATTGTAGTTTATAGTCCCACATGTGCCCCATACGGGGATCAAATATCGAAAAACGAATGATACGAAGGCATTATAACCATTTGTTTCTATTTTTATATTCCTTTATATGGTATAAACGTTTTATTCTATGTAAAACATTAATAAATGTGCAGGCCCAAAAACATTTAACCTAAAAGGCCGACCGGTATATATTTCCTCCTTTTGATTGTGTTATGTAAACACTTTTTGTGATTGCATAGTATATTTCTTTGGTAGGATGTACGATTAGACGAGATTACTAGAGAACGGTTCGAATAGCTCGTATCGTTAACTGTTGCTTATTACTTATATTCATTTCGATATAATATATTTCAATTCCGAATATATTGTTTGATGCTGTGTAATTGTGCAAAGACGACAAATAAATGTAACAATGTTTTGTCATGTCCTCGTATATAAATAACAGTTTGTTAGTATAATTCAAATCGCAGTGAGCACATTTAATTTTTGTTTACTGCTTCATTCGCATTTTTGACTGTAACCCGTTCGCACTCTATTTTATTCTAATAAGTATAGTTAGTTTTAGAAGTTTGAGAGTATTTTCCATTTCAATTTTATTAAGTAAAAAAAATAAGGGTTACAAGTGTCATATTTATTCATAATACTCAGTTTAGTATTATACACATTTAGTTTGCTTTTATACAAGAGATTCTGTTTTTATATATTTAAGATAACCAGGTATTTATGTATATTTGAAATTTTGGCATATAATCTTATATGGACTCACCCCCTGATTCGCTTCTCCCGATGCATATTGCCCCCTTTTTTCGCCTCCTTTGCGAGCAAGACGTATCACTAACACTTCACTATACTAGAAATACGATTTCTAGGCATTTTTCTTCTTAAAACCAAAAGAAAGAACCGATTTACGGATTCTTGCTTGTCACCGACCGGTACAAAATTGTAATGACGCATCAAGGCGATGCATGAGCTCGTGCGGCTAGCCAGGGTCGGCTGAATCACCATGTTTTTAGATAACTTCTTTAAAAATTGTACCGATTGGGAAAAAGTTGTATACTACAAAGTGTAATGAGGGATGGCGGAGATGCGAAGGATAATTAAATAATGTTATACCAAACCGGGGTCCTGTAAATTGGCCAGCTGGGTCCCCGGATATTACACCCCTCGGTGTAATCTTTGGGCAAAGTTTACAGAATAAATATAAGTTGCCTCGCTCACTGTCGAAACTTTAATGCATTGAGATCACACGCGTGCGGCAGATACCTGCATATTCTGTAAACTTTGTACTTTGTACCGCCAAATACCGTGAACAACTGTGTATGCGTATGCATCGGCGGTGGCTGGGTCCTCGAGCGGGACGAGGTGGTGAGGTCTAGCCGGTTTCGCGTGGTTAGAATAGTTAGTTTGGGTATGTTAATAGTAGTAAGTTGTAAAGTAAGCAGTTATGAACAGAAACCGATACTTATATTTAGAACGATAGTTTGTAAATTAATAGCAAATATTGATTTGTACGGCAACCGCCCTCCGTAGCAACTGTTGCTAAAGCCAACTCAATATTGTTTCAATATTATTTTGTCCTTTAATCACATGGCTTCCCAAGGCTTCTATAATTTCATAGGTCCATAACAGACTTGTCTTAAGGCTTGAGTCTTGAGTGTTGACTGTCAGGATTGAGTTCCAAATAACTGGCGGTGCTACACTTGTATTCCTATTGCATTTAATATAACATTCTTAACATATTGATATTTTTTTAATGATGTTTGGCAGGGCAGCTAATATTAAACTTACCTTTTAACAAATATTAATAAAACAAAAATTACTAAAAATGAAAAGTTAAATTCGATGTTTGTCTGATCAATGTTTCGTATATTTTTCAGTAAAATAACTATGAAACACTAGCAATATTTGTTTTGTACCGCAAATGGCCTCCGCAGTCATGGCCAACCCAGCTAAAAATTAAATTTGTCCTTTTCTGACATAAAAATAAAATATTTTTATGAAGTGTTATACATCACAAGAAAGGGGAAAAAAAGTTCTTTTTAAATGTGCTAAAAAACAAAATGGCCGCCATAAGAACAAAAGAAGTTGATGCTGGTTTCTCATAACCAAAACGTCAGAACTGAAAACTGAATACATGGGTGCATCGAGCATAAAAAGTTGTCCTAACAATGTTTTTACAGATTTTAAAAATATCTTTAAATAAAAAAAGTACAGCGCTTTTTCGAAAATACAACTTTTTGATTTTTTCAAAATATCTCAAAAACGAAAAAAGATCAAATCGTTATCAAAATGGCATTGAATTGGGAATTGAATGAACTAAAACTTTCCCCATTTAACCGATTTTCTATCTCTTATAGTTTCCAAGATACCCATACATGTATACCCAATTTGGGCCACACTGTATGCCGGGGCCGACATAAATTACCTATATGTATTTTTTAATAGAATGCCCTGCATATTTCTGAATAAAATGAAAGATCTTTTTTTTCTGATTTCAAATGTACCTACCATACAAGCTGACATTTGGTTTAGCCGTTTTTACGTTATTTAAGTTTATAGTTGCATTGAATTTACATTATCTTGATGTACGCTTCCATAATTACTGCATAGAAATCAACAACTTTTTAAACAGCGTATGTCAAAATAATGTAAATTCAATGCAAATATAAAATGGAACAACGTAAAAACGGCTGAACCAAATGTCAACTTGTATGGTATATTTGAAACCTGAAAAACTAAAGGTTTTTCATTTAAGCCAGAAATATACAGGGCATTCCATCAAAAATATGTATACTTTTTGTTCCCCCCCGTATATCTGCAAAATTACCGAAAATTAGAATACAGATTTGGAAAGAATAAAAATTCCCTTGAATGACTGTATTTTTTATTATTTCCGTATGATTAAAAATAAAAGCGTTACGAGGGGTGCTAGTTTATACGAAGTCACGCGGTACAGGGTATCCCATTTGCGGCACTTTTGCCGGTATCTCCCTTATTTATAAAGATAGAGGGTTGCGGATTTCGCGACAGTGTGCTTGCTATCTTTTTGCGAAAACAAAGAATGCATCAGCAAGATTTTCATAGATTTTGGTTTTTGGGATACAGGGTGAAATTGAAAAGTATCATTTTTGATGTAGCCCCGGTATCTCAGTTGCTTTTGAACTTATCGAAGAAGTTAAAAACGTATTCCTTTTTATAATTTTTTCCGTAGAATCCAGAGGTGTAACCAGTTTTTTTTCTAACACCTTCCGTTTTTTAGTTTTGAAGCAAACATATGTGTTTTGTTTTAATAAAGCGCCATGTATATTAAGCTTTAAATTTATTAGGAAAAATGTGAGCTCTCCAAATATATATATTTGTATACAATTATTTTCAAAAACAGGCTCAAAATATAAGATTTTCTTGTGTCCAATTAGTAGGTATAGGCTATGGCCAAAGTTTACTAAATATAATTATTCTGTAAACTTTGCTATGGCTAATTTGTTTGAAACAAAAAGCAAAATGTTAAAAACGGTTTTGTCAGATTTTGATTATTAATATAATATTTTTATTGTTTTGATGCTTCTATTTTTACGATATATCTGCCGCTTAAGAAATTATGCATTTATTTAACTGCCTCCAGAAAAGAGGATAAAATCAAGTAATACGTTAACTTGGCAACGCCGTTATCCGTAAGCGCCACGTTTACTTTTGAGCGTGGACTGATCTATAGTGGTATACCACACAATATAATTTTGCACATACGTTTATACTCATGAACTCGGAAATCTAATTAGACCTAAATACACCATGTTTATTTCCTATACAAATTCGGCAAATGCACGCACGTACTCCGCCCACACACATGAACACTCCCACCTTGCCTTGTATAGTTAAGTTTTTACCTGCAGAAATAATACATAAATAAATATACTGCAATATGATTTAATTACGTTCCCGTAATTAAATCAGCTTTTGGAATAAGCAACCGTTCTTTTAAGGTGATACGAAATTGATAGAATGGGCACTGATAAAAATCTGGAAAAAATCTTAATAAACATTTATTTATTTATTTATTTATTTTTCGACAGCAATCCATTTAAAAATTAGGTAATATATATAATATAATAAAGCTATCACAACAACAAAGAACAATAAACTTATGTAACAACTAGCTATAACGACAACAAAGAAAAATAATCTTAACTCTAGCACAGGTACAAGATTTTATATCACAAAAGCATTTTTAAGTCTTTTTTAAATTTTGGTATCTTTGAATTAAAAAAGTTAACACAATTTGACAAATTATTTGCCTCACGACACAAACGAGTAATTGGTTCATTAGAGCCATAATTGGTGCGGTGAAAAGGAACAAGAAAAATGTCAGACTGTCTGTTTCCAGATGGTATTCTTAAATTAATTAAAGCCAATAGTTGTGGACAGTCAATGATACCATTCAAAACTTTATAAAAGAAACACATGTCAATCAAAACTCGCCTTGCTTCCAACGTATGTAAGGACAGACTGTTCCTCATCCAATTGTATTCATACTCCTCCCTTTCAGTGTTGCCAGAGTGGGAAAGCCAAAAATCGCTACAATCTGGTGTGAAAAGTCGCTACTTTGTCGCTACTTTCTTCTGACGCAGACAGGGGCGTAGTATACTGGAAAAAAACACATGTGTTGTGTTTTTTACAGAATAGGTTTTTTTTTAATTTGATGCATAAAATTTGAAGGGAAAAAGAATTAATAAAAACGTAGGAAAAAACAAAATAGTATTTTCACTAAAACTAATAACATTACACACAACACATCAAAAACTAATTTAGTTAGTCACTACCCAATAAGAAAAACGTTGGACAAAAGACAAAACTAATCATTGTAGTATTTGATTATCATGTATTAGTTAAATATTGATTAGCAGTTGGTGTAAAGTATACTGCCCATAGCAGAAGGTAAATGCACTAAATTGCATTTAGGCAAACGAACACACATATTATGGAACAATGAACAAAAACAAAAGGTTTTGACCAGAGCGATTGATTTCGGGGAAATCCCGGACCCCGCGGACCACAACTGATGCGATCTAATCCGAGCCGAGCCGATAGAGCAGACATGAAAGTGGCTCCCGGTCCTCAATTATAATTTGAATATCAAGATAAATATGATAATTCTAAATCGTAAAACAATGATTAACGAAACTTCCTAACCTAATTCAAAATTCGAAAAAGTCGCTACAAATAGGCTTGTTTTCGTAAATCGCAGCTATGTCTCACAGTAATCAAAAAGTCGCTATTTTGCGACAAGTCGCTACGAATGGCAATACTGCTCCCGTTGATAGCCGCATCTGAAATGTGGCTTACTTAGATTAAATAAAATTTCATCAATTTAAATAATTGGGCGTGTTTGATTTTTCTAAGTTATGTATTGGCCTTGTTCTAGTAAGACTTTTCTCCTTATTAAGCAGCTTTAAATCTTTAAATATACAGAATCTCTCCATTATTTAAAACAAATAAAGGTTGCATTAAATTAAGGATTGTGAATATTGGACCAAATCATCCGAGTTTCGTACAACCAGTTAGGTGTTGCGCGGCCGCGTCGATGCTCTACGCTCCCGCTCCTCCAGTCCCCGTCTGGCGCCCTCAGTTTCATTTCTGCTGCCGTCCTATAGAGAGATTTTATAGAGTGTATTCGCCCACGGTCGAATCTTTTAAATAAAAAAAAACACATTAAATACATTAATTAAGTGGGGCTTGAGTCATTTTCTCCCTCATTTCAGGGAAAGTTACGTTTTTATTATATTACTGAGCTAGGTACATAATTAATCGTTTGTAAAAAAGAAGCGTTCTCTCATAATCAAACCGTTACTAGGACCTAAAAATTGTTCTCTGCTGTTACTAGCTAGCAATGTAGATTAATTCATGCGATAAACATACAATAGTGTATAACAGTACGTCTAGGCAGTTTGACGTACGATCCTAATTGAGCATTTTTTGCTTTTTACATTGTACAATTTCAATGGCATCTCGTCCGGTCTTGTTCCTATATAATATAATATAAATTAATAGATATTTCATAACTCTATTTACTTGATCTGAATAAATAAATGGTTGATCCATAAAAGCACAGTTTTGAAAGAAATTGTTTTTTTTTTCGAAAAAACCTAATAGTATTTAAAAAAAGACAATAACGCTCACAACTGTTTTGTTTATATCATTCTTTGTTTCGTTATTGTTGTTATATTTTTAGATTAAAAAATTGACGACTTTGAAGTGTTACGTAGCCTAATGGAATTTTATTTAAATGTCATTACTAACAATAGAATCGATGACAATCTTGCGCTATTTTCCTTCAATGCTCATTTTACTGGATCTGGAGAGGTAGTAGTATGTCCTATTAGTTTAATTAAGTAAGATTTTACTGCCTTTCACTATTTTTATATGATAAAATTTTTATGGACCTTGGAAGTTTAGTATTTTTTATAAAAACTAGTTAGTTACCGTTAAAATTAATAAGTAATACAACTTATTTCATTTTATGTTCCTATCTAGTATTTAGGAAAAAGTGTTTTTAGTTTATAATAATAATATTTATTCATATTTTGGGAATACTCGTTTTGTTCTTTGTTTTTAATACTTTTTAATAAACATGTTAGTTGGATAGCTTTTTTAAATTAATTTTATTGACTGTGTACAACTATTCCTGTCATGAATTTGGTAATTAAAAGTTAAGTGTTCTGACATGAGTTTTACAAATCGTTATGTTAGATAGGGTTCGGATTTTGAATTCTTTACCAATTAAAGAAAAAAACGAAGATATATCGGTTATTAAAACCAATGTTTTGGGTATTTGTACGAAATAATTTCTTTTATTTGAATGAAATCATTTTTATTTGGTCAAGCCTTATTTTTATTTGAAATAACAATTTGATTAATTTGATTCAAACAAGCAAATTATTTAGCTATCGAAATCTTGCATTTGTAATTTATTTATTTTGAATAATTTTATTTAGTTGACTGTTCAATGTTTACTGTTTGTGTTGGTGATGACTCAAAAAAAAGAAATTTTGGCTGTTGTAAAGTAAATATGTGTTGATCTTTCTAAAATTACTGTACTACATATTTGTTATAGCTGTTTTTATTTGCGAATAAAAACGACATCTAATCACTCATCTAACTGAATATCAATAAACAGTCCTTTTAGAAAGATCAACACATATTTACAACAGCCAAATTTTCTTTTTTTTTTTATTTAATAACCAACACATACAGTAAACATTAAACACATTGAACAGTCAACTAAATACAATTATTTAAAATAAATAAACAATTATTTATTACAAATGCAACATTTCGATAGGTAAATAATTTGCTTATATGAATCAAATTAATCAAATTATTATTTCAAATAAAAATTAGGCTTGAACAAATAAAAATGATTTAATCAAATAAAAGAAATTATTTCGTACAAATACCCAAAACATTGGTTTAAATAACCGACCTATTTAAATTGAAACACGAAGCTTTTGGAGAAAATATACCTCAGATTTCAATCAAAACACAAAGGGTCTAGAAAAAATATATCTTATATTTTCTTCAAAAGCTTTTTCTCTTACTTTAAATAAGATAAACCAATCAATGTTTTGGGTATTTGTACGAAATAATTTCTCTTATTTTAATTGTTTTAAAGCTATTTTTGTTTGATGAGAACAACGATTATAAAATGTTGTTTGGGGATAAAATCTTAAAAATAAATTAAATAAAATATTGTCTATTATCAAACAAATACTTACTTTGGATCAAATAAAAAAAATTTCAGTGGGTGATGAAAAAATGGGAAAATAGAATATACAGTGTGTCCGAAAGAGAAAACGCTTTTTTATTTGCGACTAAACCCTTATCAAAAAATCATGCTTGTATTCAAATGGCAAAAGCATTTGTTATGTATTGGGTTACACAAATTTGGAAAAAACATAAAAGTTCTTGAGAAGAAAATAGATATCTTTATTTTTGAAAATACGAAAAAATTATTTAGTTATTAGTGAAATTCTTAGGATTTAATAGTTACACCAAAATACGAAATTATATAATTATTAAATTAACAGCCTCCTTTTAAAATCATTTAACGCTCCTTTGCCCTTAAACGGCACTGACCCTAACACGCCAAGGAAATTTTATGATATACGGGGAAGTGTTAAAAATGTCAGTCAACAAAAGTTAACCACCTGAATAAGGTTTCCCATTCACTTCCAACCAATATATTTAGATCTTCTGTGAGATATAAAAACATTTAACTAAATATCCAGCATATTAAAATAGATTCACAAAAAATTACGTTTATTTTATACGGCGCGGCGTTGTCCGTAATACTTCGCGAAAGTTTCATGTAGTGTACACGGAAGTGTCGAAATGTTCAAATAATAAAAAGTATAATTATAAAAAGAATCTGATTGGGTTATGATTCTGTATGGGGGGATATTCATATATTATAAAATAAGACTCGGCTGTGAATAATAAATTGCATTTATTAGATAACGATCGAAGAGTGAATGAAAAATGTATTTTAAAGAAAAAGGTAAACGCCAAAATCTAGCTCAACATCGAAAGAAAACTATTCACAAGTCTTTCTACCAACTTTTTCATATATCTATGCAGTAGAATAGCGTAAATTGCTTCTTAATCCGTCTTCTCAATTGAAAACATTAGGTTAAAAAAATTGCCTAACTCTAGTTAGTAAGGTAGCCCCACAAGTAAAAGTCCATTATAGTAAGGGGGTTTTTGCCGCTTAAGAGAAAAACGGTGGTTTAACCTATGTACAAAAGATTCAATTAAGAAGAAATAATTAATATGGCATACCGAGTGGAACTTTTCGTGCCGAATTTTGATATAAGTTTAACTTTTATACCTTAACATATTTTTTCCATTTTGGTATCATAAAGAAGTCTTTTGGATACGCTAAGTAGTGTCGAAAAGAAGCTCTTTTCGACACTAGTTTTGTTGACTGCTTGCTATGATATTAACAAAATTGTTCAATGTCAAGGCGCACTAGCAAAAATTTTGACACCATTTTGAATGGGATTCCTAATAATACAGACGTCAAAAGTGACAAGATGGCCGTCCAACTTTTGATCACGACTTGAATAAATTAATTTTTATCATTAAAAAACGTGCAAAATAGAAGTAATAGTATAAAATACACGTTTTAAAAGACATTTAGCTCACTCGCACGTTAGGAAACTCCCCGCAAGCGGGTCGTTTCCTAATTTCGTGCTCGTGCGATAAAATATGCTAGTTTTAAAACTATATAGTATCTTAATATACTATTTTTTAATAGCCTTTCTTTGTAATTACCTTCAAAAATATAAGTATTTTGTCCTAAGCCTTTTTTAGATTTTTATAAATTCCAGACATCCGATCTGGTACAAAATAATTGACTTGATCATTCGAACAATAGCAGTAAATTTAAAAAATTATCGATTTTACAAATAAAAATATATCCTCTCCCGGACTCAATTCGTGGATTATATATACAAACATAATAAGTAGTCTGAAATATACACGAGACACCTTGTGCCATAATTTCTCTCAGGTTCAATTATCCTTTAGATTGGTTTCTGTTAAATTACATGAAATGAGATTATGTTGCCTTGAGCGAAGCTATATTCACAAAGATTATTTTTTAACAGCTAGGAAATTTATGATAAGTCTCTATCGTGATCGAATTAATTTCTAAAAAGTACGACCGCTGTTTGAGCAACGGTATGATATTTTTTGATTTGGATGGAAATAAACAGTAACATGTTCATCACTTATGTGAAATATATCATTGTTAAATATCCATTGAACACTGGGTTGCTTTTGAAATAATTGCAGGTGTATGTATTGTAGTTTGAGGCATCACTGACTTACGTGTGCAAAAAATATGGGAATAGCCAGAGACTTCAATATTGATTTTTGTTAAAATATATTGCAACTGCAGGACCTAACCTGCCTAATGCCATCTTTTGGAATTATGCTCAATTTCTCGGATAATTGAGAAACTAGAGAAATTGTGGGAGGAACTCATCTCTAGCTGAAGCACGTGGACGTCAGAATATGTGGAAATTTGAATGGGAAACCAGTCTCAAGCTTTGGCGAATAGAATTGGGTCTCTAGCCAAAACGAATGAATTTGTAAATATGTGAAAATTTAAAGGGGAAACCAGTCTCAAGCTTTGGCGAGTGGAATGGAACCAGTCTCTAGCCAAAACGAGTGGATTTTAAAGAACCCCCTCTGCTTCTCGCCGCGAGCTTTTTTATATGAAAAAGTCCCCATTTGATGTGTGAGTGCGACAAGAAACTATTAAAATGTCGATCCCACACATTAAAAAAAGTATAATAAAAAGAGACGTAAATAAGTGTGCACCTGCTTCTCGAAGGTTTACATGTAAAAGTGCGTTTTTAAAGATTTTTTATAATATTCTAATTTTGTCCACAAATTTTATTATTTTAGAACTTTTCTTTTTTAATTTGCATACCTAGGGTTGGCCTGTTTCAGAATATTCAAGGGTGACCGATACATGCACAATATCTTATCGAACTTAAATATTTCTTTATACATCCGCTCTGTAACAGATCCTTATCTTTCAGACCATTATTATGCCAAGAATATATTGTTACACTTGAGTTTTTCAAGTAAAAAGAGTGATATAACTTATAAGAGAAAAATTATCGGAGAAGGGCTAAATAGTTTTAATGTATCCTCGAATAACCTAGATTGGTCACATTATTATGCAAACTCTGTTTTAGGTTGAACTAATCGTTTTCCACTGAAAAATCGACCCCTAAATTAAAAAAGCTGGTTTAATGATAACTTGAGATCAGCACGAACCTCTCTTATGGCTCTAAAAATAATAAAAGAGCATAGAAAAGACATGCATTTATACACTTTCAGAGGTGATATAGACAGGGAATTTGACACACAAAACGATGGACATATAACAATTTAAGCAACAATTCTCAAAACAAGAACAAGGACTGTTAGAGGTTGGTAAATTTTGAAAGAAATTAAAAAAAAATTAATTGCGTTTTCTGATATAGGCCAGACCAGTTCAATTACTTTTTTGCTTCTGCTGCTGAAAGTATAATACAAAATTTACCATCTCTTGATTACACCCCACCAATTAAAACCCATATAAGTCCATAGGCTCAGAATATGCTTACACTTATAAAGACACCGTCTTTTATACCGCCATCAGTAAAAATCATATTGGTAGATCAAGTTTTGCTAGTAAATAATAGGTATTGTAGTATAACACACCCGGATCCGTTCAACATAGTTGAATGAGATAAGTCGTGCTTTGTCTTTATTTTGCCAATGTCCGTTAAAATAGTTTAAAAGGAAACCAATACCTACGTTGTGTTATTATTATATCTTGCACAATTTTACTTGCTCAGAATGCGTTCAACTATAACAAAATTAGGGAAATTTAAGGGAAAGGTGCGCCATGTAAATTAAACCACAGATTCCTAATACACCTAATTTATTAGAGAAAACGTGCCAAATTATTAGAGAAAAACGTGCCGGACTCAGCCTGGAATACACGAAGGGAAATAGTACGGCAAAGAAACCCTCGATCTAAATTCCTAAACCAAATTATGCTGTGTAACCTTTATTAGTATAATAATTAATTAAATTATTGTCTCCCACGCCACAATTCGTAGTTCCACACTCGTAATAGTACATTTAAAACTGAAGAGATAGTTCTCCGCCCGGACATCCAACCTGAGTCGCCCGCGTGTCATACGGATGTGATAACCACTACACTACCGAAGAGTGGTGTTAGTTAGCCAGACGCCGCTGGCGGGTATTGAGGTCCTTCATTACGGAAGCTACCCAGCTATTTAGTTGTAATTTGGGCCAATATCTCTAAAATGATCATTTCATTTATAACAAGAATATTCATCCGTCAAGGTAGGAAAATGTTAGAAATTTCACAAACGCTCTTACTTGCAATCACAGTCATCCTAAATCTAAAATTCATGCACGAAGACAGCAAACAATACATTTTTGGTTTCATTGAAAGTAGTGCTATTCACAGCATAAAACGATTTCATTAAATATGTACACATGTTATGCCATCAATTATGAACTATCCATGAGAATAAAAGAAATACTTGTGCAAATTATGTTAATAACAATATTATAAATTTCATTTTACTGACCTGTAATGACATTATAACACAGAAGCAAAACAATTCACCAATATAAACTGTACACTGCGCCGGCTTTTGACTCCCCGAAAAAACCTGGCAAAACCTGACAAGTTATGACTTGTTTTTCTCTTTTTCCTTCTGGAAGGGTGTTTCAAAACTGAATGTATAAGGTCTAACGAAATAATATTTTAAAGAGGCGGGTTACCTCAGGATATTCTAAATTATAACGTTCAACTGAAATAGAAATGCACACAACCTTATAAGATCCTTTACAGTCCTACGGCACTGGACTATATTAGCAGCTTCTGATTGATGGGTTGACTTAATTTTCACTTTATTTGCGGTAAAGCCAATTTATTTATTTGGTTTGAGATAGTTTTGTTTGGTTGCGCCCCGAAGGAAGCTAAGCAAGCGACGTTAACCCATCAATCAGAAGCGGCTAATATAGCATAGTGCCGTAGGCCTGTAAATGATTTTATAATGCTAATGCATAAATAAATAGTGTCGTTTATTTTTCGTGCTGGTACGCTAGATAACAGAAAGGAGGTGGAGGATTTATTCAAATATCTTTTCATCCGATAGGACAAAAAACTATATCTTTCTGGTGTGTTTTCTAACAGTAAAAGTCATGATTCCAGTATATTGTATTCATTGCTATACTGAAATATAACATTTTTGTCCTAGGACGGGAATATAACATTTCCGTTCTATTCAAACACGTTGTTTGTCAGATATGACGGTTATAAAAAGTAACGTTTAGCTGTGTTTTCTGTAGTTATGTAATAAACTCCAAGCTCGCTCGATTCAAAACTTGATATTATCAGCGAATATTAACTACGACAAGAAGGCCCACTTAATGACCAGAAAGCGCTACAAAGGAATCGTCGTTGATTTTCTTCGTTGCCTGGTAACGATCAGCAAACTCCAGCGCACACAGGTTGAATTTAAATAAAAGCTGGCCATAAACGATATTTTCGTTTGCAGTATATTTAATCATATTTATAACGAAATTATTTATAGCACTCTAATACTCTAGTTGGCATTGGAAAAACACAATTGATATCTTCTTAATTGTTTGCAGCGCCCTGTCAAACTTACGTTACGGTTTTTTTATTATTATCACCAAATAAATAGTTTGATAAAGTTTGTATTCAACTGGATGTTTCAAAAATCAGTTAACGTTTTTAATTAGTTAATATTGATAACAATACTCAAGGTATGTAATAACTAATATTTAAAAGATTTTGATTTTGTGTTAACGATTTCACCATATTTCCGAATACTAATATTCTGACAAAAGACATCAAGAAGAAAATGTTGCTCGAATTTGCCCCATCTTTTAATATTTAATTACATTTTGGCGTTTTGGGTGATTTTAAAATTGGTTAAAGGTTTCGCACAATTTTACTGTATATTTCATTCCTATTTTGTAATACAATACAACTAAAAAATAGCGATATTATCTTATATCGAATATTGACTCGACTATAGAATTTAGGCGTGGAAATTAATCTGACAAAAGGATGAGCTGGTCTATGGCCGCCGCGTCAAAGGTCGCCTGCCAACATGATTGTTTTATTTGTATCAATGTATCATGGCCTGCTGATATTCTCTTAGTATTCGCGCGGGGAAGGAGACACACCGTTGACATGCCGCCGCGGAGAGTGATCCTTCTTATCATATAGTTTTGCCCAAATACATAATAAAAAGATAAAGACTGATGTACTATACTGCTAACGTGCTAACACTCCGTTGAGGTTATGTGTTGGTGTTATACCTAATTGTGCAACAACTGTAGCCAGACTATCAGAAAATGACGTGTCGAAATGAGGATCCCTTATTGGCTAAATTTGTAACGTGCGCAGTTTTCCCTGCTGCTGTCTTGTTTGAGCATTTACGTTTCTCTGTTTTTTTTTGCTTCATATGTTGTACTGAAAGTATTTCCAAATGTCATTTAAATTCAAGTTTAAATTACCCTTAACGCAACGCATTATTAAATTGGAATTTTAAAAGCTATATCTGTTGTAAAGTCATCGGTACGGGTGGGCAAGAAATTGAATAATCGATTAAACTCTTAATACTTTAGCAAATAACTGAATAATCGATTAATCGAAATAATCAATTATCGATATTTTCTGAAATATTAATCGATAAGTCGATTAATCGGTAATTTCTTAAAAACGAATCGAATAATCGATTATTGTCGCCCACCCCTAATCCCATAATATTGTAGTAAGTGAAACTGAAGGTGAAATTTCGGTAGAATCATTATTGCTGATGCAAGACTGATGTTATTATAAAAAGAGGTAATAAATACTTTGGCTGAATCAGCAGATAAAAATTTATAATTTAGTTTTAATTTGTAAATATGGATTTGATATTACCTTCGGATATTCAGAATATAAGCAAGTGTTTTTGAACAACAGCTGCACTGATGCTTCTATATTTTTTACTAGTTGCGTCCCTATTAGATCAATTTTTAAAAATAGCGATAACTCTGAAATATATGTATGGCAAAATTGCAGGCTCTCATCAACGCGTTTCTATCGTCCGCTTAACATTCAGTTTGCTCGTAAGACTCCTGAATTAACCGTTGCAAAAACAAAATTTGGATCATCGAATTAAAAATTTAAAACCCTTTTTTTACAACGAAGGAGCCCTTAACTTTCAAAATCTTTTTTTAAAACGATTTAAGAACATACAAATGATTTTTATACATGATTTTTATCGTTAGTGATAATTGCTACTCCCTATATATAAATACAGATGATGAGCAAAAAATTCAACAATTATTTGTCTAAAACACGATATATTAAACGTGTAGTACTTAATAACTTGTATGTCTTATTTCTGGTAAACCTTAGTATGGCCAGCTTTCCTAGAAATTCGCCCAGTGTGCGCCGGGTCCAAAGGTCACATGCCAGTATCATGCTAGTTTTCGCGCGGGGAAGGAGACATACCGTTGACGTGCCGCCGTGGAGAGTGAATCTTCTTATCGTAGTTAATATTCGCTGATATTATGTTGAGTTTAAATTTAAAACGCCATTTTTATTTAGGGTAATATTTAGCTCTATTGTTATAAATACGCATTCTAATTAATTCCGATAGGAAAAAAATAGTATATGCAACTCGTAGGAAAAGCATATTCCTGGACTTCTGTGTTGCTGGCCTATCCAGCAATTACCATAGTCGTCCAGGAATGTTTTGCTTTTCCTGCTAATTACACAATATACTATTGTATCAATAAATATCGGAATACGAATAATATCATTCCGTAATGTAGCTTTCATTTCGCATTATGGAGAATTGGGGTGTTCTTTTAAAAGGACAATGGTATTATGTAGGTGCTTTCATTTCAGAGTTTGGAAAAAATCGTTAAATATATTGTTGGAAGAGGCCGATAAAGTAGTTTTAGATAAAATTGACATTAGATCCAGAAATATACACATATGCATATGCTGATAATGCAAGTTGCGATCTGACGGAAGACAGCGGCAATTAAGACAATGTTGAAATGTGTAACTTGCCGGACGGTCAGCAGAGAGCATAAACTGAAGCTTCAACAATAAATGTGCGTATTAGAAAAAAAGGGATTAAAAACCACATTACTGCCGAATCAGAGCTTTTTGAAGAGGAAAATTGGGATAGCGAAGACGCCTCTCTGTAAACAAGAAATGTGCCAACTGTAAAGGGAATGATCATATACTGCGACAGACATACTTCGGGTGGACAAAAATGAACTTAGAAAACCCATTCTATCAAACTGGGCATGTGTTAATGGATCTGTAAATGAAACGACGTCCATTGAATTGTTCCTCAAATTTTTTGACGACAATTAGCATGCTAATGAAACACACCAATAATTATGCTGGGAGATACAACAGAGAAAGAAACATAACTTTAGATGAAATGCTCTGTTTCATAGGCATACTTTTACTAAGCGGATATGTTTGTGTTCTAAGGCGACACATTAATTATACTGGGAAAATTCTGCTGACTTCAAAAATTGTTTCAAATGTGCAGTAATGTCCAGAAATCAATTTGGTTATATCATGCAAAACTTTCACTGCAATGATACATTTACAGATTATTGATAAATCTGCAAAGTACAACCCTTTACTACAAGTTGAATAAACTATTCGTAAGTTTTGCTCCAACTAAAGAATATCACAGCATCGATGTATCGATGGTTCTATATTATGGCAGCCATGGGGCAAAGCAGTTTATACGGGGCAAGCCTATTAGATGGGGGTATAAAATGTGGTATGGAACAAAATTCTCTGAATGTATAGAGTGGTTTGATCCATATGGAAGCTCATCTTCCATCCTAGCCTAAAGATATACTCTAGGGTCAAGTGTCGTTTCAGGGTTTGTGGATGTTTTGGAAAATAATTTCCCAAACATGCTCTACGACTTTTATTTTGCTGCAAACGCTGCAAGCGAGAGAAATCAAGGAACAATAAGAAATAATAGACTAGGAAAAATATGCCCACTAAAATCTTCGATTTCTATGAGACGACACATTTCTTATTTGCAAGTGGCATGAGAATAATGTCGCTTGGCTGCGAGACTTGAATATTATTTTTCTCAAATTGGCAGAATTTCTTGACTGGTTGTGTTAAAAATACTTGAATGATTTTCAACCCAACCAGTCAAGAAATTCGGTCAAAAAGAGAAAATGAATATTTAAGTTTCGCAACCAAAAAATGTAATGAGCATATCGGAGGTGTAGATCGCGATAGGAGAGCTCGATTTTTACATAGTGCACTATGTGTGTAAAGGATCTTTAAATGCTGCGGATAACACTACACTCATAAACAGTCATATAAATCCTCACATATTGCAGACCCTCTCAAAACACCTTGAAGATAAGGCAGGCAACTGGTTCAAATAGAACAGATAATGCTTGAATACAAATAAAACAATGCTGTCAGTTACAAGTAACTCTTTGCTCTCAAGAGGCAAATCCGCTAAATTATTTGGAATCACCATAGATGATTCCTTAAAGTGGACGGGCCATGTCGAAATCTTATGTGGTAAGCTATCAAGAAATATATTTTTATTGCATCAACTGAGGCCCTGTCTTGGTGGAGAATGTCTGTGTTATCGCTGGAGCTGGTTATCGTGACCACTGCAGACCATTGTTCTTGAAGTATCACTCGTTCACAATACATTCTATGTATGTTTATCAATATCTCTCTGCTGAGATACATAAAAAATAAAGATAACTTTTGTTACACTCAGATATTTATAAATATAATTCTGAGCGAGTGTATTTATTTCTACTGCCTCGTTATAGATAAAGATTTCTTATAGGAACTCACTGAACGTCAGGCTTTATAAGATAATTGATGATTCAACGAAAAACCTACCATTAAAACTTTTTAAGTGAACTTTTTTGTGGGAATCAATCAAATAACCATTATACTATTTGAGTAAGTTTATGGCGGTCCTGCTGTATATATGAACTGCATATGATGTGCTTTTGTTTTATATTCTTAATTAATTGTTAGTCTCGTTTTGCAACCCACGAATATTGGTATTTTATAGGTTTTTAATGAATTTTGATTATATATGTTAGATTAGTTTAAATCTCTAATATATTTTTGTTTATTTATTTTAGTGTGACATGGTGTGTAAAGAAGCAAACAATTTTTAACGGCACGCAATATCTATCTATCTATCTATATTTCTAAAATCTAGACGAGTCAAAAAAATTTGATTTGATAGACGAGTTAAAAAAATTTGATTACAGCTGATACTATAATTACTACTACTTATACCTACTACATCTAATTTCATCGCTACTATTTCCACTAATACTGTGATTTTTGTAATCTGGGCACGTAATTTTTCGAAATTTCCATATAACGATTGCGTGAATTAAATTGAGATAAAAAGGAGCGTTTAATTCTAAATTAAAATTACGTTTCTTAAAAAAGCATATTTCAAATTACTTCTTTGCTTTTAAAAATCAGTTAGTACGAACATGCTTCTTGGGGCATTATAACTTTTTAAGAACAAACTTTTTTTTAAAGTTGTCGTTTGAGTTTACTGAATTACCTTCTCTAAATTCTTATTTATTTTAATTTTTTTTCTTTCACACTCTCCTCTCCATAGTTTCTCTCTGAGAAAGGTTCACTTATTTGCATAATCTGAAAGTATACGATAGGTCGTTCTTTCATAGTTAGAAGTAAGCTGGCAAATAATAATGTTAATGCATCTGTATCAAATGCGCTACAAATTGACAGTATAGATATGTTACCGGCAACTATAAAATTAGGTATTTTATAGAATACCTAGGCATTCTATAGAATATATACTTGAAAGTGTTTAGGAAGAATCTAAAATCATATTAGGTATTCTATATACAGGGTCGTTTCTAAGCGCACGGGGCGCGACTCGGCGGCCGCGGTATGCAGATTGTGACATGCACAAGGGTGGCAGCTTGATGCGACGGCAAAATTTCCGCAACAAAAAAATAAGTATACTAAAAATTATTAAGCAGCAGGTTAGTTTGGGTTAATTTGAGTTACTGTCAGATGGGAAGGCAGAATCAATGCATTACGACCCTTGAGTAGAGACTTAAAATATATTAGATGCGTTAACCGAATTATCAGGGAAATATCAGAACGATCGCAAAGCAACGAAGGAGGCTCTTGGAATAATAAATAAAATGCAATCATTCGGATTTGTTTGCTCTGTTTTTATTTGGTTTAATCTTGTCAGGGTACGCCATAATTCTTGATAGAGATTCTAATTTCCTTTCCGTACACCAAATGAAAAAAACTATTCAAATCTCGTATGAAGGAAAAGATGAACTCCTTCTAGATTCAGGAATGCATTTGAGAATTAATTTTTATTTAAACATTCTAGATACAGCAAATCTTTCCTTGGTGGAAAGGTTTGATGTATTATATAAATGCAGCGATATGCATAAATTTTTACCAGATTCTATATAGTTCATCTGAAAAACTAATTAAATCGTACTTGAACTTGGAGTTTTACAAGTCCAAAATGATAGTGGTCTTGATAAAGATATCAACGGTAAGGGATAACCCCTGAAGAAATAAGCATTTATAAAGTTTTATTTCCCAAACCTGAACTTAAAAAATTAGACAGGAACGTAAAAACTAGAGAGCAATAAAAATCACAGTAGTTTTTCTCTTCTTTTTACAACCACATTCTATTCTAGGGTCTAGGGGGGTTGGGAGAGCAGACAGAAAGTTTACTAGCTTCTATTGATGACGTAAAATCTAAATTTTTTTTATTGTATATGGCCCCATAAAGAAATCAGAAAAGATATGGGGACAGAATACAAGAATAAAATTTTCAAAAATAGCTGTAGCTACTGTATACGAGCCATAGCTATACAAGAATCAAGTCTTTGACAATAGCTTCTGACTGATTATTCTTACTTTCTCTAACTTTCTGGAAGTTCTTTACATAGAATGAACCTACATTCTATAAAGAGTTTATTTTCAATCCAAGCTTGTCTTTCGATAAGAATATACTTAATAAAAAAATTAATTCTTTATTACTAATTATTTATATTTATAGTCCCGATGCTTATTTTCTCTTTTTTAGAATTAATCGAATATATAAATATTAAGTTATTATGTTGTTTCTTTTGGTTTCTTGATTATATTGAATCCGGCCTGATTCAAATTTATACAACTAAGCAATTAGATAAAACTGAAATACACCCAATCCACAGTCGTTCGCACTATTCTTGGGCAAATGCCGCTAAATGAGTAAGTGTAAACTCCCTGCAAGAGTGCTACTAGCCCGTTTCTATGTGCACAAGAACTTTAAATTATATATTGCAAAGAACGAGATCTATCAGCCGTATTTTACGTATAAAATTATATTAGTACTAGCTCGAATTTGCTTTCCGATTGTCGTTTTGATCGATTTATTAATAAGCTAATAATTATCTCATTATTTTCCAATCCATAAATTTTTTTCAATACATGTGCTCACAGATTATTAAGTTACGATATTTACGATGTTAAACTTCAATCCGCGAACTCTAGATAGGAACAATTTGATTTTCTTATTCCCTTATGTCCCAAATTTACTGACTTTGCGAATTTATTTAACACGATTCCGTCTATTCAGTAAAAAGTACACTAATGCAATTATGGCGTTGTCTATTCTGATATGATACTGTACCGCGGAACGGTTACTCCAACCGTTGAATGTGACAGGTTACCTATTTGACGGTACTATTCTGTATACTCCAATCGTTTTGCTTATTTATTATTTGGTATTGGTTATACATAAATACCTACTATTTAATTTGTATTTTCTCATTTTTCGAGTCATTTTCTATCTAAGATATATATTTAGTTAATTGGATGTAATGTTTACCATATTAGAATATACAATTTATATTTGGAAATAAATTTACAATTTCATAAGTAGTGTTTGAGTATTGAGGAATCAAACTTAATCAACGGATCTCGAATATCAGATATTGTGTTACTTTATTGCGTTTAGTTTCCTCATAATAATAAATAAATAAATAAATAAATATGCCTTTTATTAATATTTCAAACAATATAATTACAAAAATTATGTAAAGACGGCGAGATCTAGCATATGCTACTCATCTAACCGTCATTTAAAAGTAGCTTACTAACAATTATGGAAGATTAACATGTGTTCTATAATACAAAATAAGCACAGAATAACGGCTATAAACACACTATAGCCCTGATTTCGAATACTTAAAATTAAAAAAAAAAAATCAGAAAAGAGTAATAAGTAACAAATAATCATAAGGTTTAAACAGAGTAAGAAAATAATACAAAATAAGCACAGAATAACGGAATACACACTAAAGCCCTAATTTCGACTATTTAAAATTAATGATTTCACAGCTCTCTTAAATTCTACCGTCCCTGTTCGGGACACGACATCATTTTGAAGTGAATTATAAATTTTTACAGCATTAAAGCTGAAGGACCTCTGAAAAATTGCAGTTCTGTGTTTCGGGACAGTAAACTTCTCGGAGTAACGCGTTTGCCTGCTATGAATATCGCTTGCACGAACTAATTTCTGGAATAAATAGGTGGGATTCCTCGTCTGAACAACTTTATGAACTAAGGTAGCCAAATGTACAAAAAATCTTTCTTCTAACTTAAGCCATTGAGATGCCTCAAATAACGGTGTAACATGGTCGTACTTTCTAACGTTATAACAAAACCTCAAACAAGAGTTCTGAACCTTCTGAAGACTATTCTTTTCACGCTGTGTAAGTGCAGGCCAAAACACGATGTCATAATAAGATATAGATGACAATATTAAAGCGTCACAAAGTCTTAATTTAATTTCAGTTGTTAAATAATCTTTTTGCATGTATAGAATTTTTAATCTATAATAGCATTTCTGCAATAAACCAGAAACCTGAGACTCAAAACGAAGCTGCGTGTCAAAAATAACTCCCAAATTCCTACAAGACTCCGATGGCTCCAACGCTGTACCTCCAATTTTAACAACAAAGGCATCGCCATGCACGATCCGCGGTCCAAAAAGAAGCAACTTTGACTTGCTCTCATTCAGCAACAGGCCATGACACCGAGACATCTCCAAAACAGAGTGCAGGTCCTCATTAACCCTTTCAGCAGCCTCGACTGCATTGGAAGCATCAAACGAGTGGTACACCTGCATATCATCCGCGTACTGATGCGATTGGCATGTCTCCAAAAAGCTGCAAAAATCCGCTGTGTAAACCGAAAACAAAAGCGGACCCAAAACACTCCCCTGCGGAACCCCTTTATTAATTGGCACAAATTCAGACCTACTGCCGCCAACGCAGACCCATTGTTTTCTATCCCAAAGATAACTCCCAAAGAAACGAACTGCACTCTCCCCCAAACCGAAATATCCGAGCTTCATAATAAGCATCTCGTGATCCAAGGCATCGAAGGCCTTGCTAAAGTCCAATAATACTAGCGAAGTTGTCATACTTCTATCACACGCTCTAAGGATATCATCACTCACTTGAAGCAATGCCGTAGTTGTACTATGTAGAGGGCGAAAACCAGACTGAGTGGGCGGCAAAACATTATTTAAAGTAAAAAACGTACTTAGTTGATCATGAATCACTCTCTCAAGCACTTTGGATAAACAAGGCAGGATACTTATAGGTCGAAACTCAGAAACATTTTTCGGACTAGATACTTTCGGAATGGGCAACACATTCGCAAACTTCCATGCCGACGGAAAGGTAGATGTAGCAAGACATTTATTTAATATGAAAGTTATGTAAGGAGTGAGGTAAGGAGTAACGCAGGAAATCATCCTTTTGTCTATCTCATCAGGTCCCGCAGCATTTGTTTTGATCTTAAAAATAATTTTATTGACGGTGTCCTCATCAACCTCAGAAAAAACGAAATCCTTTGCCTCTATGCTAAAGCGACCGTTTCTATACCTATCTAAAATTGTATTGTTGACAGTTAAATCAACTGCAGGGATGCTGTCAAGAAAATGCTCAGCAAACTCCGATGGAGTACCCATATTTGAAGGTTGTGACCTAGATGAAAACTGAATAACTAACAGACATTCCACATTAAGATATACCACTATTTGTTTGACTTTTATTTGTCCCATTCTAAAATAGCTGAGATTGATCGTGATAAACTAACCAGATCATTTCAAAACAGCGTCAGCGAACTTAACTCAACTTAAATATTTCTCTTTATGAATTTATCTGTTACTCAAAGAGCATCCCAATGGGTTTGAGTGAACCAGGTATTTTGTACGTCGATGATATACAGGGTATATACTTATACCGTTACACCTCCCCCCTTTTTCAGGGCTTGGGCATTATTTCAAATCAAAAAGGGATATTACATGATTACTTACTTGAAAAGTATTTTGATAACGTATCAAAGCAGACTTGCTTTTAAAATTCAGTCGAATAGCTACAAATTCATGAGTCTTTAAAATCCGTTTCGCAAAAATGGTGTATTTCTTGTTTTATTCTGGTATTTAAGTATATTTTTGGAATACCGTTAAGCAGTTTTTAGTTGATTTGCTTCGTTTAAACTTCAAAATTAATAAATTATGGTGTTTTATTTCATTACTTGTTGAAAATATATCCTTTCTTCAGTTTGAAAATAGCGACAGAAAGATTCATTTCCAATTTCTAGCTTCTTGCTAAATATTGCTTACATGAACGTCGAAATTAACTTAAATATATTTTTGATTAAAGCCACGATACACATATAACGGTATGCTGATTTCTAGACTCGTTTTTGACTCACCCGCGCATCTACGTCATCCGGGAAAATTTGACGCTGTCATAGTTTATTTAATTAAGTGAATGTTTAGATTTGCTTTGTGTTAAAATAATGTTATAGGATTATTTAAATTAAAAACTTATAGTATAATTATGCCGAACTGTGCTGTGGCTACTTGTAAGAACAATAATAGGACCACCAAAGGGAGTAATATTAAATATTTTCGTTTTCCTAAACATGAGTTAGCAAATCAGTGGATTCGAGCTTGTCGAAAAGAAGATGGAATTAACGTAAAAGATGGTGAGTATCTTTAATTACTAAAGCTTTACTTTATTATTTATTATTTTTATTACATATTTCCACGATTTACATTATTTTTTATGGCAGTGGCGCACACTCGAAAGGGACATCCTATGGCTAGAGATGGATCCTATTTTCACGTACCGTACCGTGATTTTAGCTGCCGCTAATTCGACATTCGGGTGCTGCTGTGCCTTAGTTCCATTCTTTAAACATTCGTTTTAGATATACCACTATCAAGTCACAGTTCATGCTCCAGCCAGACACTTGTGGTTAAGGTTAAACAATATTTGCCAAAATTTAAATAAGTAAAAAAAATAAAGCAACATGTATTATTGAAGTGTGATTGAAGTGAAACTTCTTAACGCGCGCCGGGAGGAATATTTACACATGCTCACATACGATGGTACCAGGGTGCTAAAATCGGTTAGGTTCTGTAGCGCTACAAAAGCTGATTGATTTGCGCACCTAATCGCGCCATGTCTTCGCCATGCAATCGTTCTGTTCCAGCAGCTCTCCTGGCCGAGTAGTCTAGGTGGGTAGGTCTCGATTCGGCGGCTCTATCGGCGGAGCGGCGCGGCCTGGGTTCGAACCCCGTTGCTTTTTAATTTTTTTTAAGGTTTTTTTTAAAGGGCCTTTTCTTTTTGTTAATTGAGTGGTATATTTTAAAAAAACTACTTTTTAACGAAATCTATTACGATATGTATATGATTTTATTGTGATATGTTTGTTAGCTTACAAGCAAAAAATATGGGATTTGCTCTATTACCTTGTCAAGAGTGTCAAGACATAAGCGAAAGTTTTATAAAGAATATATTTTTTTTCATTTAGGCCTTCCCGTTTTGTTAATTAGTATTATATTTAAAAAATGGTATATTTAAAAAAACTACTTTTTAACCAAATCCGGTACGATATGTAGGGGTCGTCATTTCCTTGACAACTTCTTGATTTTGTCTTGATCTTGTCTTGGTTTCAAGGCAAGATCATGACAAGAAATGATCTTCGTTTTTCAAGACGAGACAAGAAATTAGTTCTCAAGTCCAAGATTTCTTGGAAAGAAACCAACAAAATCTTGAAATTTCTTGAAAAAGTAAAATAAAAAAAAACTCATTTGTTTTGCTAGTTTATTGAAAAAAGAAACAAAGCACTGAAACATTTATAATGGAATGATAAAAAAAATTATTATGTAAAAATTATTTTCAAAGATTTTTGGATATGTTATGGCTTAAGGTATTGGGATCAAAAAGTACTTTGCAAACCGAGTCTACTTCAGTGGAAATGAAATAAATATGTAAAAATGGGCAAAAAATATTTGAAAGGGTTCAGAATATTAACTATTAAATAATGAGGTCAATACAAAGAAAATTAAAATTGTACATTAAGTTTGGTAAAACTATATCTTGTGGGCTAAATTAAATTGAATAATTTTTTAATGCTTAATGACTTTTTATTTGCATGGGATTTTTATTTATTATTTTTGGATATGTTATGGGCCAAGATATTAGAATCAAAAAGAACTTCTCTCAGCTGATCTACTTCTACGGCGTACAGAATATTTAAATTTACGAAATTTTTTTAAATTAAGAAAACATTTATTTATGAAGGAATGAATTATAAAACAATACTATCATGACCGCGTGCCCCTCGATGCTACACATCAATTAATCTCATTCCGACTTTTTTACTTAGTTCTCAAATGTTGAAATAATACTTAAATACCCATTTAGACATTTAAACTATTTTCTAGAGTAAAACTATGTATAATATATCAATTATAATTAGTAATATAAATATAGAATGAAAATGCTTTTATTCTTTAGTTAACACACGTACACGTATAATTAGGAACGTACCTATTATGGAAAATGTCCTTTAAAATCCCCAAAAACTGCGAATATTGCATTTCAAAACATATGTTCTATACACGCTTACATAACAGAATCGTAAGCGTCGTTCCCGGGTGACGTCACACGTTTCTGTGTGGAAGGTTCTGCCTGCGCAAGAGCATACCGTTATATGTGTATCGTGATTAAAGCAACACAAATTACCTATGTCGCAGATTACCACGAACTTACAGAAACGAAAATAGCTGAAAAGTAATAATCATTTCAATGAAACGTGTTCATTGGATCATATAGAACGCTCCTATGTGCTTGGCTGCACGTTGATTTTAATTCTAATCAGCATTTTCTCGCACGCTATAATTGAACATACCTGACATACATAACAAACCTTGTGCTCTGGGGAATCCATTATAAAAGGATTTCTCTGTTGTCATGCATTGAAATCGAGCTATTAGTGTTAATATATATATACCTGCTGGATATCACTGTAGGCGTTTGCTGAATTCAATGTTTTATTACGCTTTTCCTTATTTTCTCTTAGTAACGATTTGCCTTAATACCAGAATAATAAAATTGAACTAGAGAGCAACTGTACAATGGCATACAATATATTATATGAATAGTAAGATATAACTAAAAGAGATGACAGATTACTTACGAGGACGAATAACAGACATGCTGAAAAAAAATGGCAAACATTTACTTGCAAAATGTTTTTAAGTTTTTAAAAGAGGTGGTCAAAATAACGGATCTGAAATTGAATTGTGGCTGTGCCTGCGATTAATCAATCATTAAATAATATATTCTAGCGAATTGAACAGTTGGGCGTCACTTAATAATGAAATACTAGCTTAGTCGCCAATTTGCAAGGATACATTTAGTTGGACACTAATTTGTAGCGAAAGTTAGTTTATTTAGTTTAATTAAGTATGAGATTCGTTTTTTCTGAGGGGGTAAGTTGTCTTTTTTATTAATTATATTTGGGCGCCAGAGTTCCTAGAGACAATGCGAACTGAATATAAATACTTAAATAAAAATAAATATAAAGATAAGAATATCAGAAATTTGCCCTTATAATTCCCAATGTCTCACAGACCTCTATCTTGCGATAAATTAAAGAAATAAATTTCAAAGCAACAATATATTATTAATTATACAATTAAATTACAAATATGAGTGATGGAATTTGAAAAATTGAAATCTATATAATCAGATGTAAATATAACTTATGAAATCGTTTGAAATATAGTTTTTTGAATAAATTGACTAGCAATGAAAATGAAAATTAAAAGATTAAATAAAAAATTTAATTAAAACAGATAGTTGGTCTTTACAATCAATTTGTCTTCTGACTGACTGATACTTAACTTCGTTCAGTTATCTGTAACAATGCGATCGGTTGGGACCTCCACTGGAACCGCTTCTGCCTGTACCTAAGTTCAATCGATTTAGGGTTATCCAGGACTTACTGGTAATCCATGTGACGACTCCCACCAGTTTGCACGGTACAGCTGTCGTTGACGTCTCCGCCTGTCGTAACATGTAATAAATAGACAAGTCTTAGACCAACGTATACTGCTAATTAACTAATTATTCAGGGAAATATCCTGTGGACCTCAGTTAGACTATTGCATAGCAGGTAGTAATCAACAATTTGAAAATTTACTGGTTACAGCAGGTATAATCAGAACTTAAATTGCAATTTTAAGTTGAACAAAAATTATAAATAACTATTGTTAAGCAAAACTGCAGATAATTACTGTTAAGCACAAACTATAAATAGCTACTGTTACTCAAGTTATTCTTTTTCTTTACTTTAAGACATGAAGTTTAGAAGAAGAAATTTAAAATTCAAAAGAAAATGATGGAACTACGTTCCAAACAGTGGCTATCGGCAAATCTGAATAAAAGATAATTTGAATTTAATGATAAATAGAAAAATAGAGGTACAACCTCTCTATAAGCGAGTCTTATAACTCCAAGAAACTAATTTCTCTTACTTTTTTATATAGAGCCCTTGGCAGATAAACGATAATTGATAAATAGAAAGATAGGGGTACAACCTCCCTATAAACGAGTGTTACAACTCCAAATAAGTAATTCTATTACTTTTTTTACATATGGCTTTGGCACATAAACGATAATTGAGCGTAATTACGCCTCAATTAATTAAAGATAAAGATAAGATAATCACTATCTCGCATTGAGATAGGAATTGAGATAAAAGATAAAGAAAAAAACCTAAACCTCATAAATGTAAATTAATGGCGATACATCAGAGTTGAGACGTGACAGGGCAAGTGCTAAAAAATATATGCTTGATGTTACAAATAAACTGAAATTTTAATGAAATGAAAAATTCAGAGAAATTCTACTAAAAATTCAATTTACTACCTTTGCAGGAATATATAGAATCCCGAGAATTTCTCAAATAATACCGTTCAATTGAAATAAAAATACTTAAAATAATTTCGTTCTCTGTAAATTTGTACTAAACCATTATCAAACTACTTGAATCTGACTAATGAGAGACTAAATTATTCACCAATAAATCGGTATTTTTACAGAACGGTCACTACAAAATTAAGATTATTGAATTTAATTGAAAGTGTAATATAAAAATGCTAAATTCTTGCTTTAGCAGAATATAATTAAGCGAATCAGAAACAATTATTAATTATGTATTTAAAATGAAAAAATCAGTGAAATATATTGCAAGATGAATAAAATATTTCATGATTAAATATCAGCACTTACCCTGTCAAGCGTCGCCACCAAGTTGAAACGACCTTGGTTTCAAAATTCAAGACGTTCAATCTATTATGATTTTCGATGTTTTCATTGGATGATTTATATCATGTGACTACCGCTATAGGGCACGCGGCATCAAAGCAAAGAAATACTCAATATATACTAGATATAGTAATCTATATTAAATGCATAAATGGTAGGTATTAAATAGCGTACTATGCTCTCCAATTACCAACTACATGAGATAAGCCCATTTCCGAACAGATGTCACTACTCAATATAGTAAACTACCTTGAAACAAATCAGCAAATTGTAGGTATAAACCAGCGTACCTGTGCTTTTTAAATAATTAGTTATATGAAATATACCGATTCGCGAACAGATGTCACTGGCGATTCATATCCCAAACATCGAAAATCAATTTAGTGGAGCGGAATAAGCTAATATTCCCTTACAATATTACTTCATACTTTGTATCCATCGCTATAAATAAATACGAAATTCTGAATGTTAACTAGCCCCATTTAAAAAACATATCCTACATAGCAGAATATTTTGCAGTATCGTTTGGACGAAAAAGTGTAGAATCTAATTACATTCAAGCGCCATTGATGTCTCTGTGGTACAGAAAAATGGGGGCATGTTTTAATACAATCCTGCTACGAGCACTCATTAATATGTATTATTTTTCCATTGACCGTAGTTGAATTTTCGTTTTTGAGTCGTATTAACGTTTGACGCCCATTTTTTTGTAAATTACGGCACGCCAGTCTGCATTTGCATCAATCAACAATCGAATGGCTAAAAATGATCAGCAGTAAAATTAATTTAGTGGACTTAACGACAATCGAAAACAGATAAAAGATGGTTTTATTAAAATGTAATGCCCATTTGAAAGCTGCGACTTTTAGAATTGTGTGGAAGTATGGAAGTGGCTAGATTTTGATGTTAATAATTTATTGAACTGGTAAGTCAGTGAGATATTTTGATATATCTGAACTAGTCTGTATCTAAACACAGATGTAATCACCTCTCAGGATTATGCACTTAGTATAGTGTTCATAACGGAATTCATAGTTACGCGTCATTGTAAATTGAAATTGATTTTTGAAGTGAAACTTCTTTAGCTATGGTGTAAGCCCGAAAAAGTTAAACGGAACCAAATCAAAGTGAACCATTTTAATGAAGCTTGTCCAGTATAGCTATAGAGTTGAAATATAGAGCATGTAGCCGGGATAAAATGAGGATCCTGGACGAAAACTGGACGCCATACCATTACCTCCTACAACTGGAGATATTGCAGGAACGGAAGGGGGGTTCCGTTCGGCCCGGAGAGGGGGAGAAGTAAAAACTAAAATAATGAATTTCGTGAGACCGGGAAGAGCTACGGGATCGAAATTTTTATGGTAGGTGCGCTTCATGGGGGGCTAATTTTGACCATATGGGAGCTCTAATTTAAGGGGGAATTTTGGGAAAGAAACAGTTTTTTGCCGATATCTCTGCAACGGAGCCTCGGATCGAAAATCTGACAAGCGATAACCCCGGGTCACGGGGACATTATTATTATAAACGAAATAAGAAAAAATAAATTAATAAAAAAAAAGTTTGAGAAACGCGGTTTTCGGCGAAAAAAAGGCGAAGGAGTTGAGCTACGTGGTCGGGGATGGCAAAAATGGAAAGAAAAAAATGCTGTTTGACAAAAAGGAGCTGAGCAAAAAATGTTTTATAAAAGTGTCGAAACCGGGAAAAATTGAGAAAAAAAAAATAAAAAAAATATTAAAAACTGGATTCATAATATCTCTCAGAAGTTTCACTTCAGTTGTGTACTTATAAAGGTGAGGCACATAATTTATTTTTTTATTATTTTACAAAGCACATAATATCAACAGCTTTGATTATTTCTACATTTCCATAATGTTCATTCTGAGTTATTGAGTTTTGACAAGAAAATTCTATTGTGGCAGTCTGGTTTTGGCACTATAAAAGTTTATAACTTTTATTTCGTATGCTGCATTTAGCAACATTAGATTCTATATTCCGTGGTAAGAATTATTGAGTATTAACCTCTTCGGTTAATTAATTATAAATTCTTTTATTTGATTTGTTCAATAAGTTTAGTGTGCTTACAGTTGCAGCATTTATTAATATTAATTAAGTAATTATACATACGATTCTTAATACATGTTATGTATTAGTTTTTATAACACTGTTGTGGCCGTAAGTGGCTATTCTGATCATCCTTTTTCTTATGTTGTCCTCCAGCACTTTTTGACTGTATTTATTCTAGTGGATACTCAATTGACTCGCTTAGGTTCATCAAACAACTAAAATAAGATATTGTGTTACTAGTTTAACTTTGCTTATTTACGTTACAATAATTATGTTTACTTGCAGTTCTGTATGTAAGAATTTAGTTAATAGCCTACCTTTGATCCTCGTTAGATCGGTCAAATTCATATACTACTTTCGTTTTAAATATTTCGCTTGTAATTTCCGGCTGATATGGCTTTAACTCGTTGGGGTCATTGATTTGGTTTTAGATACTGCTGCCGTTTCTTATTTACCTATTAATTCGAGAATAATTGTTAGTTATTACATTTTTATTTCCCTTCAGTGGTAAAAAAACTAGTACCTGTTGCTTATTTTTTTCTAAGACATGTTGATTTCTGCATATATTTCTTGCTGCTGTTTTTTCTCATGGTGCTCTAGGGATTTATGGTATATCTCTCACCTATATCCCCGTGACCTTTTCATGTTTTTCTTTAATTTTCTTCCAACCGTCAAGGTTTGTTTTCTTTTATTATGTTTTAGTAGATTTTGAAGTTACTTTGTAGTTCTGCCTTCTTACCAAACGTTTATGGACTTATTTGGAATTTCTATTTTATATCTACCTTTTCAAGTGGTAGGATGTAAGTTTTGTAATAATCGATTGGTAGCCTTGAATATTAGTAATGGGCTATTTTCCATAATTGTTGCTGTCGATTCGAATTTGTAAGGATTTATGATTTCGGTTAGAAATATTTCCTGACAAATTTAATTGTAGCTCATTACTGGTTGCTTCCGTAGTCGTTTTACGAAGCTTAGTTCTTGTCTATTATCTTAGAAGTATTCCTCCTATTGATTATTTCTTCATTTCGATCCGAGCTCTAGGCCTTACCGTTTTTTTCTGAAGTGACGTATTTTCCCTCTAAATTCCTTGGAAGTTGCAAATGCAAATTGATTGAAACCGAGGATCTCGTTTTCAGGAAATTCCTACTGGAGAGGTGGGAAACATCTGCTGAAGTGTAGTGGGTGACTCAACTTTTGGTATTTCCTTTTATACTACTCTTCTGGGGAACCTTGGGTTGAGTACCTAATTTGTGTTTGACACAACCGATTTATCGGGATATTCATACTGCGCAAGGTAAGATTTTTCTGGAATTTGTTTTTATTGCCTGCTGGCACATGGTCGCCATGACGCTAAAGGTTATTTTCCATTATTTCTAGAGGCTTTCCGAGCTCACCTTATAAAACCAAAGCAGTTTATCCTCCAGGCAACTAACCCAAACTAAAGAGAGGTAAATATTAGTAAAGTTTTTTTGTCTAATTTAATGATTTAATTGCTTTTATCTGTGTTAATTTTATTACATCGACCACCAGTTGCATTGCATTCCATAGGATATTTTACCTTTTTCCTTTTATCATATCTGAATTCTTTTCTTAATGTAACTTTAGTTTTGATCACATGGGGAAGTTTATACTATTTAGGGGTGGCCCATACCTAGTTCTTTTTATATTCAAGTTATTTACACCTTTTGTATTTCTTTTATTTGCTGATGGTTAATGAAAATCCATTGATAAATTTTGGGGTGATTTGTTTTATAAAAAATTTATATATATGCAAGGGGACCTATAATTTCGTAATTGAAGTAAGGGGCCTAGACTAATGAGTATTGAGTTATTCAGGGTTTTCACGACCGGGTTTCACTACCGGGTCCCACAACAGAGTTTCACCTTCGGGCTTACTTTCACCTTTTGGGCGGAGGACTCTCACTCTCGAGCCGGTGACTTTCACCTCTACTGCTAAACTTGCACCCTTTTCAGTAGCAGACCTTCAAATCTAAAGTGGTATCGTTCATATTATTTTTATAATCATTGTTTACCGTAGCTTTTATTAATTTTATTAATTGTTTCCTTTTTTTCCTTGCCGATTGATATATTCATTGTTACTTTCATTATTGACTGAAAATATTATTATTATTGAGTTAATTAGTGGTGCGGCTACTAATTTATACTTTTCGGTTTACGTATCTGTATTAATCTTAAGTAAACCAAAGGAATCACTTCGTAGAGTAGTGCTTAGCCTTTTTAAGTGTAAGGCATACAGTACCGAGTCTACCAACTGAATTGGTCTCTGTACAATCCTCATATTGTACCCTTAATTACTTAATAGTTTTTTTTATTGTGGTCATTCTCTTTTTTTATAAGTCATTGTAAGATTGTTGTTATTTAAAAAAAAAATCAAAAAGCCAATAGAATGAACCGTAAATTACGGTTGTGTTTTATTGTTTAACAAAACGTGCCCAACAACCCCGCATAACACCAGCGGAGCTTTTCCAGCTTAGCTGACAGAACTGGTGCCTCTCACGAACTCCACACCTGGAGTCGGCTATTGCACATATTACTTTCCGGTGTTAGGTCCGTTTTAATTCAAATCCTTTCCTTTTTAAAATTATTAAAAAAATCGTCTTGCACTACTTCTGATTGTTTTCGTTTTCTTGAGTAAAGATTATTAGTGTCATTATTACTTTTATGACGTCTCGTTTATGATGTGTATAATAAAATAAATGTACTTTGACTTTTTTACATAACTAAAATGAGGGACGAAAATGTTAAATATTAAATTCTATGTCTAATCTAATTATTTAAAAATATAATACAAATATTAGGTAAGCAAAGTCGTAATTATACCCCTTTGTAATGTTTGTTTATCTTTGTTTAGTATATTTCTAATATTTCAAACAGTTGTGACAACCCATTTTCAGGAAAAATTGATGTCTAATCATTGTTCATTTTTTATTAATAAACATCCTTTATATTTTTCCCTGAAATATCCGCCACTGTCCATCAATAACATAAATTTGTCAGTTTGTTGTCAATGTAATTTTTGAAAATTAATAAAAATGCTGCGGAAAAGATATAATAGGTATAAGAACAAAAGCAGCTAATAATTTAAAATTAACTGTTTTTCAACTGAAAAAGGAACAAGTTGAAAACGGAATCACAAGTTAAGATTGCAATAAAATGGGCAGTAGATGCAACAAAATTAAGGCCCACGACAATTGCAAATATTAAGAAGAATGGGATAAAATCAAACAAAACTTATGCGTCTAATATGTATTCAACGCAAAAGGCAGTCAACACCAAAATTACAAGCTATTTAAAGAATGAAATTCGCGACATAGCGTAATTATTGTACGCCAGAAAATTATATGTGGCATTGGCAACAATAAGGCAAAAGTTTGGCGAACAATATAAATACTTTGAATGTTTAATCCACTTCCTAAGAAGATGGATAAAAAGTATAGGCTTTAAGTAGAAGAAATCAAACAACAAAAAATATTTAATGGACCTATCAGACATTGTACATAAAAGAATCAACTTTTTAAGGCAATACGTTAAAAATAAAAATTTAGGTCCAGAAGGTTTTACTCCAGTTTTCATAGACGAGTCGTGGATTTTTAGCAAAGGATTATTTTGTAACAGCTGGCAAGATATCACCAAGCATAAAGAAAAACAGTAGAGCTTGGAGCTTTGAAATAAACATCTGCTCTTTATTAATTATCATAATTCCGTCTTTTTATGCACTTTTCGGGTTACAGCTTAAAAGTAATAAAAAATTGTTAAAAAGGGGATGGTTTGGGTGCTATGGCTCTTTAAAGTTCCTTCTGCGCGGCCTCCAAAAGTTCACAACGGAGCAATGTGAGCCTATGTAGGAATGCAATATTTTAAAGATAACAAAACAGATTGTAGAACTCATATTGCTTCGCTGTGAATTTCTGGTGGACTTTAAAGGGCCATACCTCTCAAGCAATCCGATTCACTCCCACTTTTTAAAACAAATACATACTGCACTGCCATATAACAGAATTTGATTGTCACAACTTTTTAATCTATTTTATGCGTGGTTTTTAACTTAACATGATTTATATTTTGGTAAAATTATTTTGGATATTTTATGGCATTTATGCAACATTTTTGATGTTTAAGAGAATATAGGTTAAAGTTAAATTATCTCTAATTTTCTCTGGTCATGTGTGGCCCACGCTGGAAAAGATGACATCATTAAAAGCGCCAATTCAATAATATTCAATAGTCCGTTACCTTAGTCCTTAAAAAATAGCAGATTGGCGTATCTTATATTAATCCATTTTTAAATAAGTAGGAATATGATCCCCATGCTATACAAAGTCATAAAGACAGGTTAGAAATTTAGGGCCTAAAAGGTAAGTGTTAGTAATCTGAAATTTAGTACATGGGTCTAAAATTAAAAGATGAATTCTGCATTTTTATTTTTTTAATAAAAAATTGGTAGTTAAACAAAATACAAATTTAAAAATTGGCAATATCATCATTGAACGAAAAATTTCACATTAAACCAAACACCAAGAAATCGGAACCTTGTCATCAATATCTTTTTTCAACCAATCCATTTCGGACCTATCTCAATCCAACCAACAGTGCCACTACAAATAACGTGACGAATTCCAGATCAACTAGCGTTTGGTTCTCCAGCCTGCCAATGAAGAACGAAATGGCATTAGTCATTAATTTACAAAATGCTAACAATTGTTCTTTCGTTATAAATATTAATAATAATAACGATTAAGATAATATTTTTGTTACTCTTTCTTCTTGAATAATTAATTATAAAACTTTTTTTTTTTTCGTTTTTGTCTTGTGCATCATGGTCGTAGAAAAACATTGTTCCTAACTCATGCAGCATAGGATATTAAGATTACGATATTAAGTCCATTTTTTTTCGCACAAGCAGGAAGTTGGTAAACGACCCGCTTGCGGGGAGTTTCCGAACGTTCGAGTGCCTCAAATGTCCTTTAAAACGAATATTTTTATACTATTTTTTCTATTTTACAGGTTTTTTGTTAATGAAAAATATTAATTTATTCTAGTACCGATCAGGAGTTCTGTTCATATCATAGCGACCAGTCAAGAGATTTAAAAATTAAGCTTGATTCATTTACGGAAATACTAATGTTTACATATTTTTTCAAAAATATTTAGGGTGGGCCATTGGGGGGGCTGGGGGGGGGGGGGTCCGGCGCTAAACATGGGGGAATGCCCCCGTCCCTGCTTTTGTGCCATTTTTTATTGAAAGTCGTAGAAAAACAAGTGTATATTACTCGTGTGAAGGTTCGTTTTTTATTACGAGCGTGAGAAAAGTAGGTAATACTTTTCCGCTAGGCGTGAGGAAAAGTGCAACTACTCAATATCTTATAGGTAAGGAAGATTTATATGTATTTTAGTAAAACTATAAACCATTTTATGCAACGTGAGAAACCGTTACAAGACAGAACACATCAACCGCGATACTCCTGTTGTCTAAGGCTTGCGTTATGTTCCCTACAAAGTTGTTTACTGCTAGTTCTGTAGATTTGCCAGTCTGATACGCATATTGGCCATTTAGTGGATACTCACCTAGTGCACCCGTTCTAATGTGCACGTCCAGTATCTTTTCCATGTATTTCAACAGAAAGGAGGTCAGATTTATTGGTCTCCATGAGTTAGGTGTTGATTCCCTACGTGTCATCTTCGGGATGTGCATCACTCTTGATTTTAGTCCAGCTGCTAGGTATATAATTACTTGCTAGTTTAATTAAGAATAGTTTTAATACCTCCAGACCGTTTTGCAGCAGTACTGAAAATATCCCGGCCTCATAAGGTGATTTAAAAGGCTGAAGCGCTAGAATAGCACTTTTAATTGTTGATGCAATAATGATGTTCTTGGGGACAATCCAGTCGCCCGGTTTTGGCCGGTTTGATCGGTTCCAAAAAGTCTCCTGTTCATCATTATGCAAAATCGGACATCCTGGGAAATGAGATTTAGTCAGAAGCTCTAACGTTTCTATGCCAGATTCCGTAAAGTACCCGTCATCGTCAGGTCGTTTTAATATATATATAT
>MU182171.1:430212-452759 GCA_016904865.1 Pissodes strobi | reverse complement strand
ATATATATATATGCGACCCTAACTCCTGATCGGGTTCTCTAGAGGGATTTCAATGGATCCTAGCACTGCCAGGTGCCTCTGTTATGCCCTGGTAGAAGGTTTTCCATTAATTCCTTTTTGCCTATCTTATGTCTTTGCTGTAGTTCGTTATCCCATATGGCGGTCTCTTTTTGGCTCGATTAAAGAGTTTACGAGCCTCCTTCTTTTGTTTGTTCAGGGAGTTGTTCCACCAAGTGTTTCCTCTGTTATCTCTTTTAGTCTTGAGTGGGCAATTTTTGATAACTTGTTAGGTTGTAACAGTCTGATTTGGCAAGTGTAAAATATTTTAAAGTTCATTTTATATGCTGCATTTAACAACAAAATATGCGATATTTTGCGGTAAGAGTTATTAAGAGGTCAATACTCTTCGGTTAATTAATTCTAAATTTATTGATTCGATTTGTTGTCAATAAGCTTAAGGTTGCCGCATTTATTAATTTAAATTAATTTTATTCTACATATAAGTTAATGATATATTTATATTAGCTTTTATAACACTGTTGTGGCCTTTAGTAGCTATATTGATCATCCCTTTCTCTTATGTAGCCCTCAGGAACTTTGTGACTATATTTATTTTAGTTGATAAACGAACCACAGATCGCTTAGGTTTTATCAAATTTCGTAAAATAGGATACTATGTTATTGGTATAACTTTGCTTAATTTATATTACATTACGGTAGAACGGCCAGCAAACCGTCCTATATTTTTAAGAATTGTGTTAATAAAGCCTACTGTAAAGCCTCATTAAATTCGTTAAATTCATATTTTATTTTCGGTTTAAATATTTCATAACTTTTGATAATTTTTTGGGACCTCTGATATTTATCCTTCCACGCGGCACGCTGCAATATTAGCAATATTCGGTTGGTACTGTTGGTGGCACTGGGTAGTAGGAATTTGCTATTTCCCATAATTGCTGCTGTCGATTTAGATTTTGAAGAGTTTATCATTTTGTTGGGGAATATTTTCTAGTATTTCTTGAACAATTTAATTTCAGCTCATTAATTGTGGCTTCCGCCGTCGCGTCGTTTTAAAACCATAATAATCGAGAACTAAGTCGTTTATTATCTTAGAATTATTTCTCATATCGATTTGTGAACCATTCCACGGCCCTACCTTTTTTTCTGATCTGACGTTAGTTCTCTAATTCCGTGGAAGTGGAAAAAGGCAAATGGACAAACGGACGATCTCGTTCTTCTAGAAATACCCTTCGGTGATAAAGGAAGGTTTTTGTTTTAGTGCAGTCATAGTGACTCAGCTTTAAGTATTGCATTTTATAATACCCTTCTTGGGGTTATTCTGTTGAATTTCTAGTTTGTGTTTTGACACGACCGATTTATCGGGATTAAAATACTACACTAGGTAAGCTTTTTCCCTGGAATTATTTTTTTTCTATTGCTTGTGAAGCACGTGGACGCCATGATGCTAATGGCTATTTTCCGTTATTTCTAGAGGCTTTCCGAGCTCGTTGTGCAAGATCGAGACCGTCGATTCTCTAGCCACACTGCGGCACAAGCGAGGTAATTATTGCTAAAGTTTATTTTGCCTAATTTAATGATTTAATTGCTTTATCTGTGTTAACCTTTTTTGTAGATTGACCACCATTTGCATTGCATTCCATGAGTTATTTTATCTATCCCCTTTTATCATATCTAAATTTTTATTTTAATGTGACTTTAGTTTTGTTCATATGGGAAAGTTAATATGTGGGGGTGATTCATACCTTTATCTTTTTTATATTCAAGTTGTGTACCTTAGTATTTCTTTTATTTGCTGATGGTCATTGAAAATCCATTGATAATTTTTGGGGGGATTTGTTTTATAAAGAAAATGTATTTATGCAAGGGGGGCTATAGTTTTTTCATTGAAATAAGGGGCTTCGCCTAATTAGTATTGGGTTATTACAGGATTCTATCACCGGGCTATAGATTCTACCACCGGGCTACAGATTCTATCATCGGGCTACAAATTTTATCTGCGGGCCAATTCTATCACCGGGCTACAAGTTCTCTGCTAGTTCTACCCTCCGGGCCATCGGGTAGCAGTACTTGGGATTTGCTACAGGTGTACGTCGCCTTCACCAGAGGTACTTCCTACCTCCACTACTGAGCTCGACGACCGGATCTAAGGGGTATCGAGCAGAAGCTTAAGTTTATTTAATCATTTTAGTCTTCTCGACCAAGCTTTAAGCGAGCTTTAAGATAGATTAATTTTACTTATTCATTTATTTTTCTAACCGATTGATATAATCTATAAATATAAATCAAGCATTGACAGCCAAGCATTAAGATAGCTTTCAATAAATTTATTCTGCATCTATTCTTTTGTTTATCTGGTCGATTGATATAATTATTGTGGTCATTTACCAATTCATAATATTATCGCTACATTTATAATTGGTGCAGCTACCTGCGCACGCATACATATATGTAATAAGCTTAGGTAAACCATAGTGATCACTTCGGATTTTAGTGTTTATAGCATTTAGTTGTAAGGCATACAGTACCAAGTTAACAACAGAATTGGTCTCCGTACAATCATCATATTGTCGTTGAGTCAACGATATTGTACCACTGTTATTAATTATTACTTAATAGTTTTTTAACATTCCCTTGCCTTAAAGTTGCAAAATTTCACTGTAGGATTGTTGCTGTTCAACAAAAAAAAACCTAGAAGCAAATAGATTGATCCGTAAATTTTGATTGTGTTTTCTTGTTAAGTTAAGATTGAGTTTCTTTGTTTGATAAGCGTGCCTAACAACCCCGTACAACACCAGCGGAGCTTTTCTAGTTTAGGTGGGAAGAACTGGTGGCGCTCTACGACTCCACTCCCGGAGCCGGGCATTGCAAACGCGACTCTCTGGTGTTAGGCTTGTTTTTAATCAAAATCTTCACTTCCACAGTAGGAATATATGGACATGATGGTGCTTCCAGGATCAAAATATTCCGGAAGTAAACTCCCCGGCCATTCGGATCTCAGGGCGCTGGGTGGCCCTGGGAGCCCTTCATTCCGCATTTCACAGACAGCAAAGATACCGAACCAATTTAGAATAGATTTCTGCAACATAAGAGGCCTAAATACAAACATAAATTTGGTACACCAACATCTACAAGCAAATAGACCACACAAATATGTTCTACAACAACAACAGTGAACTACCTCTATCCTGGTTACGACTTACATACCCGATTTAGATATAAGTTCGGAATGTGCCTTTTTGTCCGAAGCGACCTTTCATGTCACCGCGAGGAAACACTCGAACCGAACAACCTTGACGTCATGTGGCTCAAGTTCACCGCCAAGGGATTAACCAAGTTTATATGTTGTCTCTATCGCCCTCCGAGCGATAGAGCCTACCAAAGCTTTTTCTCAACACTAGCTACCACTTTTGACTCAATACAGGTCGATCACCCCAGTTCAGAAATAATCGTTCTGGGAGACTTCAATGCCCACAACACCAACTGGCTCAAACATCACAACAAGACCGACAACGAAGGTAGAGAAGCTGAAGCATTTGCCATCAGCTGCGGGCTTACTCAACTTGTAGACGAACCAACTCGAATCTCAGAGAGGGGCGAATTCGCCGCCCTCCTGGATCTTTTTCTGACCACCAATCCTGACCAGTACAAGGTTACAGTTGGTCCGCCATTAGGTACCTCCGACCACAAACTTATTACAACGGTTTGTGAATTGCCACTCATACAGAAGGATCCACCATTGCCTCGCAAAATCTGGCATTACAATTCTGCAAACTGGGACGATCTACGGCAGTTCTACCTAGATTTTCCTTGGCTCGACGTCTGCTTTGCCACTGACGACCCGTCAGACTGCTGCGAAGAGATCGTGCAAGTAATCTCCTCAGGAATGGAAGCATACATCCCAAATTCCATCAAGTTACCATCAAAAGGAAAGTCCTGGTTCGACAAAAGATGCGAAAGAGCTGTAGGAAGGAAACAGCAAGCCTATAAGTACTGGCAGCAAAATCAGACCGCTGAAAATCGCAATTATTTTATCGAAGCGAGAAACGAGTGCAAGCGTGTGATCGACGAAACTAAGGACAAACACAATCAAAGGATCAGGAATAAACTTTTGCAATGCCCCAGTGGTTCCAGGAATTTCTGGTCGGTAGCAAAGGCAGTAAGTAACAACTTTACAAAAACGTCTCTCCCACCTTTGACGGACGAACGTGGCATCACGGCGACTACAGCCAAGGAAAAAGCAAACATGCTCGCCAAAATGTTTTCATCGCACTCTACCTTAGACGTGCCCCAAGGCAAGACTCTCCCCACTATACCGAACATCAATACCACCATGGCAGAAGTCAAGTTTTCTCATCGTGATATTCGCAAAATCCTTAAAGAACTCGATACGCAAAAGGCATCAGGACTGGACGGAATACCTGCCATCGTGCTAAAGAACTGCGCCAACGAACTAACACCCGTTTTTTCCAGGCTTTTTTCTCTTTCTTACAGAAATGGGATTTACCCATCCTCATGGAAAGTCGCTCGAGTGCAACCTCTTCCAAAAAAGGCAAGAAAACCACGCCCTCAAACTATCGCCCAATTGCCTTGCTTCCAATAATCTCCAAAGTCATGGAACCTGTAGTCAACCAGCAACTACTCAAGTACATCGAGAGCAACAGAATAATCAGCGATAATCAATACGGCTTTCGCAAAGAGAGATCGACAGGAGATATATTGGCCTATGTCACTCATATATGGAGTAGGGCAATTGAAAACTACGGAGAGTCTCGAGCGATTGCGTTGGATATTTCAAAGGTATTCGACAGAGTTTGGCATGACGGACTGCTCAACAAACTGCCGTCCTTGGGACTGCCCGCCTCTCTCTGCTGCTGGCTGGCCAGTTTCCTTAAGAACCGATCCCTACACGTTGCAGTCGATGGACACATCTCGGACACATTCACCGTCAACGCGGGCGTGCCTCAGGGCGCAATACTTTCACCAACTCTGTTCCTCATCTATATTAATGACCTGCTGATAGAAACGAATAATCCTGTTTACAGTTTTGCAGATGACAGTACCCTTGTCTCCCACTTTAGATCAGAAAAACCCTTACCAGCGACTGAGACTCATCACCGCAGACAGGAGCAGATTACAGCAATTAATCAAGATCTGGAGAAAGTTCAAACTTGGGGCGACCGAAATTTGGTCCAGTTCAATGCAGCGAAGACCCAAGCAGCAACGTTTAATAAGAGGGCCAATACAGCGGGCCCTGACATCACTATGGCAGGATCGACCATTCCTTCATCCTCGTCAATCGGGCTGCTGGGTGTCTCGGTCAACAGCAATATGTCATGGCATGACCATGTTGATAACATCGCAAAATCAGCCTCCCAGAAGCTTGGTGCGCTATTTTCGCAAAAAACTCTATACACCGCAGCAGTTGCTCTTGCTGTACAGGGTGGCTCGTTTTCGTGTCTATGTATGGGGAACTCGAAAACCGTAAGAGATACAGTGTCGGTCAAATTAAGGCAAAATTGCGCATTTAGATGCCTAACAATATGCCGTTTAGAAAGTTTCAAAATTCCGAGTATTTCCGGAGATATCCGGAAAAAACCGAAATTTTGAAAAATCGTTTTATTTTTTTCCTAGGCTTATTTAAAAACTGATCTCAAATTGAATTGCACTTTTGCATTGCCACTTTCTCCGCTCTATCCAATGATGGTATCCAGTTTGAAATCCGACGTTTCGTCTTCAAGGGATCATCATCAACTTTATTTTTTTAAATACGAAGTTTAATTTTTTTTATCGTTTTCAGATGGTGTTGGCCTTATTAATATGAGTATATGTTTTTTTTATTTTTGTTTAAATTTCTATTTTTTTTTAAATTGAGTGTTTTGCTTTGGCGTAATTTTAAATAATTTAAGGTAGGTACTTTTGAAATTTTTATATTCTATAAAAATATTTTATTTTGTTTTTTGTATTAAGTGGAAAATTGGAGCCCGTATTAAAAATAAAAAATAGCAAAATTATTTTTTACGAGAATATGGCCATGAACTATTACTCAAACAAGTTGCTTAGTGCGAAGATAAAATATTTTCAACTTTTAACCAATTAAAAAATTTATTTAATAGAGAACATGAACAATTTATAATCATACTACGTGATACTATAAGTACTTTGATGGAAAAACACACCTATTGGAATTTTGCCTATAAATTAATATTTTTTTTATTATTTATATGCAAAATTCCAATAGGCGTGTTTTTCCATCAAAGTACCTATTGTATCACGCAGTATGAATATAAATTGTTTATGTTCTCTATTAAAAAAAAAATTAATTGGTTAAAAGTTGAAAATATTTCATCTTTGCACTAAGCAACTTGTTTGAGTAATAGTTCATGGCCATATTCTCGTAAAAATAATTTTACTATTCTTTATTTTTAATACGGGCTCCAATTTTCCACTTAATACAAAAAGCAAAATAAAATGTTTTTAAAGAATATAAAAATTTCAAAAGTACCTACCTTAAGTTATTTAAAATTACGCCAAAGCAAATTATATAAATTAAAAAAAAATAATAATAAAAATTAAAAAAAGAAATAAAAAAAAATAAAAACACACACTCATATTAATAACGCCAATACCATTTGAAAACCGATAAAAAAAATTCAAGTTCCTATTTAAAAAAATAAAGTTGATGATGATCCCTTGAAGACGAAACGTCAGATTTCAAACTGGATAACATCATTGGATAGAGCGGAAAAAGTGGCAATGCAAAAGTGCAATTCAATTTGAAATCCGTTTTTAAATAAGCACAGGAAAAAAATAAAACGATTTTTCAAAATTTCGGATATCTCCGGAAATACTCGGAATTTTCAAACTTTCTAAACGGCATATTGTTAGGCACCTAAATGCGCATTTTTGCCTTAGTTTGACCGACACTGTATCTCTTACGGTTTTCGAGTTCCCCATACATAGAGACGAATTCGAGCCACACTGTACAAAGCGCAAATAAGACCGTGCTTAGAATATTGCTCACATATCTGGGGTGTCGCACCAAAGCATACCCTAAAGCTGCTTGATTCCATTCAGAAGAGGGCTGTGCGTCTCGTCGGCGATCCGGAGTTGACCCGGAATCTGGATAGTCTGGAACATCGCAGACATGTGGCCGAGATGTCTCTGTTTTACAGATACTTTCACGGCAGATGTTCCCAGGATTTGGCCCGCATAATCCCGCCCCTGGCAACTCCTGTCAGACAGTTCCGACAGACGGCAGGAGCGCACCAGTTCGTCGTACAACTAGAAACACCTAGAACATCGCTTTACCAGAACTCCTTTGTCTGGCGCACTGCATCACTGTGGAACTCACTTCCAGGACATCTGTTTCCCACTAATTACAACCTACAAATATTCAAGAACCGTGTCAATCAACATCTTCGCACACACACCGCTCGTCGAGCGCCATAGGATCTCCCTTTAGTGTGTGTGCCACTGCCATAAAAAAAAAAAAAAAAAAAAAAACTTGCTTGCTAACTTTAATAGTAAAATCGTGTTGCAAGGTACTATACTATTACTTTCCCTGGCAGCGACACCAAAAACTTTTTAGCCGCTGAGCTTTTTAATGAATATTAAGTGGAACTTTTATTTCATCTATTGAGTAATAAAAAGTTATTTTTTTCTGACGTTTGAAGAAAAAAATATTTTTGTCAATGCGCCAACGGATTTATATTGTCATAAATAACAGATACGAAACAATAAAATTGGAAGGAATGATGGCTATTTACTAAGACAGATTGATTTAATAAGCTTAGGCTTACATACGTACAAGCCTCATGCACCCTTATCGGAACTGCACAGAAACGGATGGATTATTTAATTTTATAGTTAATTAAGTTCGGATGATATTGTAGGCTTACGCGGTATTTTATTTCCTTTAAACTAAAAGCTATGCTTTTAGTATTTGAAGATTTATTTGCGGTTTAACTGTACTTTTGAAAAAGCATAGAGTTTGATATAAAGTACTTGTTTCATTTTAAAGAGTCTTGCAATAAAAAATATTCAAAGTGGAAAATACTAACTTGTAACCGATAATCACGTTGCATTGATACCAAGTAAAGCTGAATATAGTGTAGAAAGTTTGCATTTACTTAAACGTGAAAGGTAGGAATATGTACGGTTTGATTTCAGTTTTTTTAAATTATGATTAACATATATGCATTCCATTATTAATTTCTTAAAAATATAAAAACTTATTATTGACTAATAGGTAATAGTATTTCAGTATTTTTGCGTCTTATCTCATATGATGTTAGCAAACTGAAATAACAACAGAAATAATCTTAGAACAGAATCTAATTGTGGCGTATCTTACTGTAATTCCCGGGAAGTATTAAATGAACAAAAAAAAAACACCACTAATACCAGTAAGCCTCAACAAAAATTATCTCAGGAAAATAGCTAAATTAATTACAGGATATTTCAACCTACTCGAAGGCTTTTTGTTAGAGAACTGTCGACAGGTTCGACTCTAGCACTTTGGGACATGATCGGAAACCTGTATATATTATCACTATTGCAAGTATTTGTCATATTTTAAAATCCAGGAAGAATTATTATAATGCCCTCTTCTGCTATGTTAAGTATTTTTTCGTTTTCATGCCTATTGCAAATTGGTGACTCGGTATATTCGCTCTTTTTAATTCGTCGATCTTGCATAATAAAGTATTTATTTCCCTTCTTACAAAAAAATGCATATGCAACTATAAGATTGAATTATATCAAAAAGAATTATGAAAAGAAAATGTCGAATGTCAGCTGAATATTGTAACCAGCCTTAAGCGTTGGGTGTCAATTATGTAACCTTATTTGTTAGGTGCTCAACAGACATGCCATGTTTGCTCAGCGGATTCAATTTTTTTAAAGGCGTGGGTCTTTGAGTTGGCAGTTAGGTGAGAGCGCCACTAAATTTTTAACTAGGAATACATCAATGATTTTTACGCATTTAAATCAGGGCAGTACAATTTAGAAACATACCCTAGACAAGAATATTATGAAAATTAGAAATCGAAGGTGTTTATTAAAGTAAAGGAAACGTTTAACACAAATTTACCAAAATATACATCGGTATCCCAATTAAATTATTTATTTAAATATGAAAACTTTCACAAACACTCCAATGTATTTCATCTATATTATCAGACTATTAACTCAAAGCAGAATAAGATACTAAGTTTTTATCTATGTCTATGTCTATTGAAATAATTCAAACCAAACGTGAAATTCTTAAAGATCTGACTAAATGCAGTCAATCACGAAACACTATAAATAAGTAAATAATAAGTATTTTACTAAACTAGCTTTATACTAAATCAATAAGATAACCAGTGAAGTAAATTTGTATATATTATATAGCTGGTAAAAATCTATAGGTATAAACGAAGTGATTATTATGCAAAACTAATCTAAGTTAATCCCGTGACAGCGATAATATCAGTAGACTAATAAACAGTTACTCAAGTATACTAAAACAATATGATAACCGATGAAGTCAATATGTGTGTCTATAGCCGACAAATATCTACAGGTATATACGAGATGATTATTAACCAATGTAACCAGCTTTAAGCCTTGGATGCTAAATATGTAGCCTTAATTGAAAATTGCTCATTAGACCGCCCATATGCCAGGTTTACGAAAAAATTTTTTTTAAATGCGTGGATCGAAGAGTTTGACTGTTAGGGTAGGGCGCCACTATTTTTTTTTATAAGAAATTTATCAATCATTATTGACCCATAAAAATAGGGTAATAAAATTTAGAAAAATACCTTCAATCAACTTTCGATCCTCATTAATTTGAAGATAAATCAAATAAAATACGATATAAACCCCTATTGCAAAACAATCCCAACTAAATGTTGAATTCTTGAAAGTCCGATAAAATGCAGCCAAACAGGAGGCACTATAAAGGAGGTATTTTGCTACACTAGCGTGGTACTAAATTACTAAAATATTCGATAAAGCAAATAATTACAGATCAGGCAGCCGACAAATAAATGCGGTACAAATGCAATGATCATTAAACAAAATTAATCTAAAATATACCTATGGTACGGCACACTAAATCAGTGAAGTAACCTATAAAATAAATAGATATAAAAAACGAATTGAGCTCAGTTCGAAAGAGTTTTAAAGCGTAAACGTGAATTATAAATGGCATCTCAATAAACTTGGCACTGCTATGAGCTGAACAATACTTGTTTACAGTTAAAACTTATGGTTTTTGTTGGTAGATATAATACTCCGGCAAATTATCGAACCAGCTAGTATGTGATAGTAAGAAAAAATAAAATAAAATAATCGCCAAAGATAACAAGTTACTTAGTTTCAATTACCCTAAGACGATAAAAAATAATCGACAGTTTAATAAAGGTATATTCAAATTACTAAATTAAATTGTGAAATGCGAGAGAATGGATCGGTCTGAGATTATAATTGAAGTAAAGTTAATTATAAGCAAGTTAATAAAAAAAATAAGCTAGTAATTATGTGACTTACGGTAGTTAAATAACATTAAGATCAATGTACGCGACGCAAAAGGTCAAGTCAACCAATTACAAACCTATTGTTAGGCATTCGATATTTTAGACGATATTAGGCACGCTACTAAAGAATATAAAGAATATAGACGTTTCTAACCCAAACTATGATAATAACGAGAACTGAATTGATATGAGATAATGCTGGACCTAGGGTCATTTATCAGTGCGTTAATGAACTAACATGGTAATCATTAATAAACGAAAACAGGAAATAATTATGCTGTATACGATATGAACAGTAAACGACTTCTTATTATTTGATTATGTATTCATTAAACAAAATGATACATAGCGGTAAGGAAGTAACAATAATCAATTAAATGACCAATAGTCATTTAATAATATATTCATTAATTAAAATGAAATTAAGCGATATTAAACATTCAAATGTAAATAATCAGAATGAAGTTAATCGATACTATAAATTCGATAATTACCGATGAATCAAAATGAAATTAAGGAATACTAAACATTCGATAATTATTTATTAATTAAAATGAAATTAAGCGATACTAAACATTCGATAATTATTCATTAATCAGAATAAAATTAGGCCGTATTAAAAATTCGATAATTATTCATTATTCAAAATAAAATTAAGCGATACTAAACATTCGATAATTATTCATTAATCAAAACTAAATAAGCGATACTAAACATTCAATAATTATTCATTAAACAAAATCAAATTAAACGATACTAAACATTCGATATTGATGCACTAATCAGAATTAAATTAAGCGATACTAAACATTCGATTATTATTCATTAATCAAATTAAAAATAATAATAACAATACTAAACATTCGATAATCATTCATTAATCTGAATGAAATTAAGTGATACTAAATATTCGATAATTATTCATTATTCAAAATGATATTAAGCGATAACGAAGACAAATTTAATAGGTGTTCAGCAATTCGGAGTTGTAGATATAGGAAACAAATTGGTATTACTCTATCCTGGCCGAGTTGAGGACTCTGTAGCTCCCTGGGAGAGCGTCTAACTTGAGGGTGTCATTCCAACAAAAAAAGCTTTGGTACGGCTCACAATTCTCCCTTACTGAATGAATTCTGTCTATCGGGAAGAAATTGGTCTCTGGTAAAATAGCGGAAAGTAGTTCCTCTCCACGGAAAATTCCACGGAACCTGGCGGCAGTTCTCACGAAACATGGCGGCAAGTCACAATAGTCGATATATATCGAATATATATCGGAATCAACGATATGGCCAATAATTAAAAAACTGTTCACTATATTTGCTATACAATTCCGCTTTAAAAATAAAAGGGACGGTCAGGGAAGATAGTTCTTCTCGTGTAAGGTCACGGAAGATCCCTAATTAGATTATAAATAATGTTCACTATTCAATGTAGACACACTAACACGTAACCAACCTTTTTTTATAGGAAGAGTAACAACACTAGTCATTATCTTTATCGGTATCCGGCAATACGGCCGATAATTTCAGACACTACACCTGGCAGTCTGTTTCTCAATTAATTTGACTACAAAATCAGACGGTAATTAGACCGGATGGTCAAAAATAACAGTGGAAAATTTAGATATTGAAAACCTGCCTTCTTTTATCTACCTCATAGCACGCATCAAGCGTGCAGGAGAGGAAGCTCCAGTCAATTCCCCCCAAAAAGCATATATACCACAACTATCAATTATCAAGAGGGCGCTCCAAACGGATTCGTCTTTCGAGTGGCTCGGAACAGCGGACGTAAGGTAGCGAGTAGTAAGGTAGCAAGAGTATAGATAACACAAATCGATCAGTAAGAGGGAAAACTCGCACTTCCGGATTTTGTAACATTTGCAATGCTGCAATATGTGAAACTGCAGAAATATGCATACATAGTTTACACAGAAAAAGCTGAAGTGAAAATAGCAATAGAGGACAAGCATGCTTGGAGCCGATGAGACTGGTTAGTTAAGGAACTTGAAATTCATGAAGAATAGTTGATTAGTTAAAGGTTTTTAATTTATGAAGAATACCTAGTCAATAGCTAATCAATTATTGAAAATCAGAACGAAATGGCAAAACACGTTAATATGACTGTATTTTTTAACTTTTAAGTTACCGACATGACAATTTGACAGGCGAACGATCTTGTTAATTGGTCAGTTCTATTAAATCCATCACAGTGGACATTCAAAACGTATACAAGATACTTTTCGCACATGTAAGAATATTTAGAAGGTTTTTATGTTTTAAAGTTCATCATCTATTACCAGGTTTCCAGGTCAACCCATACAGAGAGTTAATAATAGTCTCGTTATCGATTATCAAATATCAAACGCAGGCATTAATCAGGCAGTACTTTTAATATGACACACATTTCGATGAGCCTATTGAAAAATCAAAGATAAAATCAATCTTCAGTCACAAAATGACCAGAGCTTCATTAAAAAAGAAATTGATTTAATTAGTTCTTGGCATTGAATATCATCTACTATTAATATGGGCTCTGTTGGTTAAGCTATAACCAATTGCAAGCTCAAACTTCTTATGTGTTTCAATTATTCGTAATTATGCAATATTAGTTTTAATATTAATTATTGACAATTAAGTTTAGCAAATCATTGAGAACCGAATATCATGACTTTTTTGGGATTTATGGACAAATAGTGGATCAGCTGCATTTGAATGCAAATCCATTCCTGAATATGCTTCCCAACATCGACATACAGTTGAATCTTACATGGGTAATATCACTAAATTGCAAAGTGTAGTTCGAAAATAATAGGAGAAAGATATCCAGTCATACGAACCGATTGGTTCAATCTGTTCTAAAAGCTTTGCAATAACTAACCCAGACTATTGTTATTAAAGCCAAAGTATTGCCACACTTGTAAAGTAGTGCTGGCTATGACTCATGGCATCCGAGGCCTTAGTAAAGTCAATAAGGGCTAGAACAGCCAGACTTACGCCATCAGCACCCCTTAGTATATCATCTGTGGCAAAGTTTACAGAATTAAAAATATAAGTTGGTACACTAAGCGCCAATTCAATGAAATCGTCATATCAAAGGCGAGCCGAGGACGCAACGCGACGGTCAAAAAATGTAGGTGGTATTAAGGCAATAAGAGCTAAGTTTGACGCGATTTACTTTGGTCAAAGCGCTATTGGGAACATAGAGTAAAATTTCCCGCTTAGTAAGTAATAAATGGAGGAATTTAAATAATGAAATATGTTTTCATTAAAATTTTGAAAAATATATTTCGTGAAGTCACAAAAAAAGATGAAAAGGGAAAGGCCTTATTCAGCATATTTTAAAAATTCACGGTAAATACGATTGCATATTTAAATACAATTTGTAAAATATATTATTTTTTACTTCAAGAATGAAATTTAATACCCCGTGCAAAATTCTTTATTTTAATTTATTTTGGGGATGAACTACATCATAGTTTTGCAAAACTTTGGAAATTATTTTGGAAAAAGTTTTGCAAAACTAATTGTCTACATATTAGCAATTTTTATATTTCGGTAATTCTACCACAACAACTAATTAGCACAAAATTTAAAGTAATAGACTTTTCGATAAACTTATATTTGCACCCATCTTACATTATTTTGCAAATGCACAAAATCTGATTAAAAGTTACCTTTTTAGTTGGTAACACGGTTGATGGAACAGCATATGAATGTATACAGCTCCTAGAAGAATTTGCAAAACTGTTTTCATTAAACTGCAAACCACAGGGCTTCATTTTTTTTATGTGTCAATCGATCATGTAGATATTGTTTTCAATTGTTCGGTATAGGTTTCCTAGGCCTCATCAGCTAGGCTCAATCTATTGATAATCTTCAAAGAAATAGACTCTGCTTTAATACAATCAAAAGCAGCATCTATAACACAAAAATAGTTTTGCGTAAAGCGAATATAATATCTGGAGCCATCTGTGTCAGTACGGCTCCTAACGAAACAATTCGTAGATGAAAATCTTCACAGGTGATGCCGGATATTATATCTGGTTTGAACTATAGATACTGCTTTTAACTGTATCAAATGTGGGTCTTGTTCTAGTGTGTTGAGACCCTCAAGATCTTGACTGATGAAAGGTTTAACCGATCACAGTATCTCAGGAGCTACCTCTAGAAACCAGTATCATCAATTCATCACTGCCATTTGGCAAAGAGAGATCGACAGGGGATATATTGGCCTATGTCACTCATGTATTGCGTAGGACAATTGAGAACCACGGAGAATCTCGAGCGATTGCGTTGGATTATCGAAATTATTCGACTGAGTTTGATATGACGGATTGCTCAACAAGCTGCCGTCCTTTGGACTGCCAGCGTCTCTCTGCAGCCGGCTTGCCAGTTTCCTTAAAAACCGATCTCTGCACATTACAGTTGATGGACACACTCACCATTTATGCAGGCGTGCCTCAAAGCGCAAGACTTTCACCAATTCTGTTCCCCATCTATATTAATGATCTGCTGACCGAAACCAACAAACCTCTTTACAGTTTTGCAGATGACAGTACACTTCTCTTCCAATTGAGATCATAAAAACTTTAACCAGCGACTGAGACTGATCACCGCAGACAGGAGAAGATTACAACAATTAATCAAGATCTGGACAAGTATCAAACTCGAGGCGACAGCAATTGGGCCCAGTTCAATGCAGCGAAAACCCAAGCAGCCACGTTCTCCCAGAAAGCCAATACGGCGGGTCTTGACATCATTATGGCAGAATCGACCATTCCTTCTTTCTCGTCAATCGCACATCTGGGTGTCTCGGTCAACGGCAATATGTCGTGGCATGACAACGTTACTGCTCTTGCTCTTCAAAGCACAAATAAGACCGTGCTTAGAATATTGCTCACACATTTGTGGTGCCGCACTTAAGCATACCTTAAAGCTGTTGAATTCCATTCATGAGAGAGCTGTGGTCCTTGTCTGCGACCCGGAGTTTGACCGGGATCTGGATAGACTGGAACACCGCAGACATGTGGCTGAGATATCTCTGTTTTACAGGTATTTTCACGGCAGATGTTCCCGGATTTGGCCCTCATCATCCTGCCTCCAGCAACGCCTGTCAGACAGTCTAGACAGACGACAAGACTCTTTTGTCTGGTGCACTGCATCACTGTAGAACTCACTCCCCAGACATCTGTTTCCTCCTAATTACAACCTACATCTATTCAAGAACGGTGTCAATCAACATCTTTGCACACACACCGCTAGTCGAGTGCTATAGAGTCTCTCTTTAGTGTGTGTGTCACTGGCATAAAAAAGAGAAACAATTTTTACGTTTCTTAATACCTTTTTCCCCACCGAAGAAGTCAGGGACAATATGGTTGCCTATATTTTTGCAACAATATTCTTTTTACTGTTAATAATCCAGTTCTTTACAAACGTTTTTTTTTGTAAAATATGCCCTCTTCTACTTACTGCGACGCCGACAGGCTAAATTCGTATAAGATAAGGCGGGGCAAGAGCATTTCCGGGGCAAGAGCAGCTTTTGCATTTAAATTGTCTTCACTAAAGTATATCGTGCTGCCACCTATAAATGTTCCATCTAACCCATCTATTTAAGTTTACTATTAGCCCAGTAGGGGTCTGTGACCGGCGTTTTGTGTATAGCAAGCACGCGAAAATTTAGTAGCATATTAAGTTCAGCAACAAGTTGGTTTTGTATAGAAGATCCGTCAAAATCCAAACAATCTTTTGATTTTTCGCTTTGATTTTTGGCAAGTAAACCCAGTTGTACACCTTTTTTATATTAGTGATAATAGTTTTGCTGATATTTTGGAGAAGATATGTTTTTGTTGATACGCTGCAATTGCCCCATGGGCATGTGCTACTGAGGCAAGAGCGGCTTAATTTAAAGTGGCTAGTGCAGCGTATTACGGAAACGGTTAAAGGGGTTCATTTGCATGTTACCCTCATGAAAATAAAATTTTCACACCCATATACAGGAGGATAAAGTAAACAATTTATTGGAAAATTTCCCTTTTTTAAAATATTTCGGTACAAAACATTCATACGATTTTTAGATGCCAAAATGGAATTTAGCGCACCAAAAAACTCCTTTCTAGAGTATTCACGTCAAAATTTCAAATTTTCGAAAAATATTTTAGAATTTTTTTTTCCGAACTAAATATACTCAATATAAAATATCATTGCTCTTGCCCCGTCTAAATATTTTAATGTCCATACCTGAAATATCAGCTTGCATGCTCTTGCCCCGCCTCGATGGGGCAAAGCAGCAATAATTGTAGTCACAATACAAAATCAAAATTTTTTATATAATGGAAACTTTCTATTAATGCAATTTGCATGTTTTTCTAAAAGGAATATTATATGCTCGTCGCGAAAATGCGACATACATAAATTATATTTGAGTGTTTTTCTGGAACATCGATTTTCAACTTATTCTTTTTTGGGTCGCACTTGCCCCACCTTGTAACGATGAAATTTATAATACTCGTAACGTGTCAATTTTTTGTCTAATGCTATTTGTACTGTGCTTTCAAGATATTAAAAGACAAATATTATCCATTAGCTATTGTGCATATTCCTTAATCATAAGATTTTCTAATAGAGAAACGTGATAAAGCACATTATTTAAGGATTTAACTATACTGAGAAAGATAATTCTCTGGATTTTGAGAATATCTTATAAATATCAAATAAAATTATCAGATACGACACATAATCTCTTTAAAATATTCACTCCTGCACAACCTTCACACTTCAACTAAAAGCGCAAAAACCTTTCAATCAAGAAAATTGACCCAGAAATAACCTTTCTCCTCCACTCAGTTTCAGTTAATCCACCTGAATTCACGCTATATTATGAACCCTGCGTTCAGGATACATTCAGCTTATTCCTGTTTATTGGGGATTTATCGAAGTAGTCCATTATCTTTATGGTAACGTTACAGGTTGCAATTTTATTGTACATTTTTACGGTAAGTGTTTGGACTGAATTCTTTTATTTCGTTGGAAGATCAGGGAGTATAATAATGAAATTCATGAAAATAAGCCTATTGTTAAAAGAATAAAGTTCCCGTAATTTAGATATCCTTTTATTTTATTTAATATCCCAGAATACAGAGTCGGATGGGACCACTATGAGTATGTACAGGGCGTTACAACCAGGACTGAACATAGGCATATTTTAGTTCTCTTTACTATTTAAGAAAAAAGAGTCAATCGATATAAAAATTCAAAAATGGTATAGAAAAGAAAACAATTGGACCAATAATAAAAAGGCTTACGCCATGGATGTAGCGTTTTTTAAATGGAACACCTAGTTTTCTATGTGATATTTGAAAAAGCCCCATTTTTTTGTGTGTATTATAATAATTTATATTTTAATATTTTAGCTTCAGTAATTTTATCGCAATCTTTTAGTAGGTTCGTAAGTGATACAGGTATAATCACATTTAGTAATTCATTCAAAGTCAAGGGAAATTTGACACACTCATTATGCTATGACCATGATATATTTTAGTTAGACTAGATATTACAGATATTTTTACTCTGTAATACAAAAGTCAAAGATTCAAATTTTCATCCAAATATATCCGTAAGCATCATTTTAAGGATAAAAAGAGTAGAAGAAATTCACAAAGAAGAACAAATCGGGCCAAGCCATTTCAAATTATTTTAGAGTGATTCTCACCAAATATTCTGAATGCAGTTCGTGACTTTCATTACAGATTTGTAGTTCTTCGAAGGGTTAGCCGAAGAACTGTCCACGGAAGTTGAAAATTAATAAATGTATAATTTTTCGTATGCTTCCACTTACATATACAGAAACGCTAACAGTCTATTTCGAAATTCGGCTTCAAAATAAGTACCCAAATTTATTTTTAAAAATTGTATGGACATTTACCACATCGGACTTATTTAATCGTAATACGTGACAGACAAGTTGCTTTATTAACACAATGACTACTATAACGTAAAACGTTGTTTGCCATAAAAGCAAAAACATTTTGAAAATAGCACATTCCTAGTAAACAGCCGGGTCTAACAAATTAAGATTTTGTTAATAAGACAACTAAACGTCACAAATAAGAAAACCTAAGATACGATTATAACAGTGTTAATATAACTTGTGAAACAATTTTTCTTTTATTACATGTATAACTAGCAGTAGAAGTCTCCACTAACAAAGTGAGTCAAGCCACACAAGTACTTACGACTACATGGGACTACAAAATGAAATGCATATGGGTGGATCTAGGCCAGAACAAGTCCACTGACGAAATATATAATAAATTATAGTAAAATTAGGTGCAATGCAATGTGTCTTCTTGAGTTGAGGTCTTTTTTCTCTCTTCTAAAGCATAAAAGTCTGGATAAAACCTTGGGGATCAACGTTATCAGGGAGGGGGAATGTGTGAACTACTAAAAAGCATAAACCTACTAATTAAATATCACCCTGTCCTAAGTTTGAACTTGAACTTGACAAATGTTATATAAATATTCACAGTTGATTATAAACAACTTGAGCGGTCGACGGGAGCGGGAGCGATTTTAATCCTTAATGATGCAGCATCAGCATTTTGTAACATATAAATACGGTCTTTCAACTCCTCAATCTAGCTGGGTACAGCGCATAGGTGCGTACACTTCTAGCTGTTCTTTCCCACATATCTGTGAGCACCTGGACACAGGTCCAGGGCGATCAGGTCGTTACCTAACCTGGGTGGACGTATGCACAGGTATACGACAACCTGAGGATTCTAAAAAGTAGAGAGAGTCGAATCTACGAGTAGATATATAGATATGAACATATCTTCAAACTCATAAATTTTCCGAATCGGTGCTTGTTTGTCGATTGACACTCGTTTTGCTCTACAGCTTTTGTCTTGTCATCAAAAGAACAGATGTGTGTGGCAACGCTGTAAACTCCACGTGTGGTGGAAAAGATGACTCCAAATACTTGTAAATTTTGTAACAAAAATGCCAAAACTAATATAATACAATGTGAAATTTGTGAGTTGTGGGTTCATAGATTCTGCTGTGACAAAAATAAAGTGCCGATCGGAGGTGATACGGTGAAATGTTGTGAAGAAAATTTTGCCGATGCCTTGGACTCGGGCGAGCCCATTAGTGACACCGTAGAGGGGAGATTGCGCAGAGAAATTTCTCTACTGAAACTCCTCCTGAGGGAACGTGAGCAAATAATAAAGGACAAGAGCACAATAATTGCAGACAAAGAAACAATAATTATATCTATTCAAGAGCAATTGCATGCGTTAAAGACTACAAAAAGTAACCGATTACCAAACCAGGTTACTAACAATGGTAAAACCGGAACGGTTTCGGCAACAGCGCCTAAACAGGTGGATGATAACAGCTTGCATGTGCTCAATCCGCCGACGCAGGAACCTAACCTAATTTTGAGAGCAGCAAACAATAACAGTAAACAACAACAATCAATCTCGAAACTGAATTTGTGTAAGAACCAGGATGATCTTGACAAAAACAGTGACGACTCGGCCAATGTCGATAAAGGCTGGTCGGTCGTACCACGTAAAAATCGTATTAATTCTGCCAGCAAACGTAGGCAAAGCGGCGGGGTTATTGGTACGGGCACGGTGTCGGGAATATGTATTGATGTGGCCCCAAAAAAGGTCTCGATATTCGTATCACGACTGAAACCCGAAACGCGAAGTGAAGATTTACAAACGTATGTGCGAGGATTCTTTCCGGAAGCAGAATGCACTGCTTTGGTGCCTAGGTTCCCGAGCCATTACAGTTCGTTTAAGATATGTATCAATTCGGTGAACGAGGTCGGAGCGCTTAACCCCACTAAGTGGCCGGCCGGTACACTTGTTTCAAAGTTTTTTCAAAAGAGGAGAACGTTGTCAAGAATCGGATAATTAGGTACTCACCTAGTTTTTCTTTATCTGGTCCGGATTCTGGTGAGGCCGGTGAAATCGGTTTCGATGTAGTGGTTGTGAATGTTCAGGGTATTTCCAACAAGCTGAATAACCTAGAAGTGTTCTTAAAAGATGTAAATCCAAATGTTGTATGTATTACCGAGCATTGGTGCAACAAATCAACAATAAGCTTAACAAATTTTGGTGAGTACAGAATTGCATGCAGTTTTTCTCGTCAATATTCCGTGCACGGAGGATCAGCAATATACCTTAAACCTGGGCTGTGTTGGAAGGAATTAGACTGTGGTTGTTTCTCGGTGGAACGTCATATAGAAGTGTGTGCTTGTCTGATCAGGCTCGAGAACAAACACATCTATGTATTTTGTATATATCGACCTCCAAATGGAGACCTTAACATATTTTTTATCAAATGTCAAGCTATGTTATCTAAATTCTGTAAAAATAACAATATCATATACATGTGTGGTGACTTTAATATAAACTTTCTGAGACATTCCATGGACAGAACACTGCTCTGTGACTTATTAGATAGCTTTAACTTAGGGGTTACCTCGGGGGATCCAACTAGATTTCAAGTCAACAAAAACAGCACTGTTTCTGAAACAAAGATAGATTACATTGTTACGAATAATCGGTATGCTTTGAGTTCGTCTACGAGCGTACTACAGGGTAACCTTGGCGACCACCTGGCGCTATTTCATGTATGCCGTATGCCTGGGGGGGTCACGAATAATTCGGAGACATCTACCATAGGGTACAGGAGTTACTCTGCTTTTAATTTGTGTATGTTGAGGTCGTTTATGCTTGGTGTTGATTTTTGTGATGTGTATGGGTCGGATGTTGACAGGGCATATTGTGAGTTCGCTGATATTTTAAATTGGGCAATCGAAGCAAACTGCCCATATCGGGAAAAAAAATCAAGTAGGAATGGGCACAATAGCAAATGGATTACTCCAGATGTTGTCGAAAGCAGCAGGGAGCTCAAAAATATTTTTTGGTTATCGAAACAGGTCAATAATAGCAATATTAGTGAACTTTATAGGGTTAAGAAAAAGGATCACAATAGGTTGGTTAAGCGGTGTAAGATAGCATATTATAGGAATATAATTGATAATAGTCATAATAAACCAAGATCAATTTGGAAACTTGTTAATCGGTCATTGGGTAGGTCTGGTAAGTCCAGCATTATATATTTGAGTGTTGACGGTGAATTGACTAATGACAGTGTACGGGTGGCCAGCATTTTTGGCAGCTACTTTTCCACTGTCGCTCGGAATAGTTTGAGGATTAAATTTGGAACTGATCAGTCTCAGGTGTGTACGTTACCATCCAGAAGTGTACCTAACACTTTTGTTTGGAGAGATGTAGATAGTCTTGAGGTACTAGATGTTATTAGGCGCGCCAGAGTTAAGAACAGTTCCGGACTAGACAATATATCAATTAAGGTGCTTAAAGCGATACAAAATGAAATATCTGATCCACTAGCTTACATAGCTAACTTAATGTATAAAAATGGAAAATTTCCTGGTAAATTAAAAATTGGGGTGGTTTCACCTATTTATAAAAAACAAGATCCCACAAGTCCTGAGAATTATAGGCCGGTAACTGTACTGAATGTTGTGTCAAAGATCTTGGAGAGACTGATATATAACAGAGTGATCGATTTTGTCCGTGGCTATGGCATACTCAACAGGGCTCAGCACGGGTTTATCGCGGGCAGATCGACGGAGACCGCGGCTGCCACTTTTCTCGGGGCAGTTTACAAAAAACTGGATGAGGGATTTTTTGTGGCCGGGGTCTTCTTCGATCTTTCGCGAGCCTTTGATACTTTGGACATCAACTTTCTTCTGGTTAAGCTTTATGCAAATGGCCTGCGAGGAGGAATCCTGGACCTGCTGGCATCCTACCTTACGGATAGAAGGTTTTGCGTTAAGGTTGGTTGTGTTTTTTCAGATATGTATGAGGTGGATGTCGGTGTGCCTCAGGGGTCTGTGCTGGGGCCATTACTGTTCTTGTTGTTTGTTAACGAAATAACTGAATACGTCACCGGAGGCTGTGTCACT
>MU182171.1:414872-429812 GCA_016904865.1 Pissodes strobi | reverse complement strand
TTTTTTTATAATTTAATGTTATGCAATGTACTTAGTATATAGGACTTTGACTTGTACATCCATATATTGTATGGCTTAAGTATCAATAAAGAAATATGAAATAATATAAATAATACATTTCATTAAAAACCTTAAACATTGAAGAGACAGTCGCTCTGAATATTAGTAAGAATAATTTTGTTGGTATTTTCCCACTATTATATCGAGAATGTCATCAATCTGAAGGGGTTGTTCCACCTTTTGTCTATAGTCCGAGCCCTTGTTGGGGTTTGGGAAGTACGTGTTACTGCCATGTAATATTTCCATCCTATCCCAGGTAATAATGTGCCCATAATTTCGTCCTGATCAGAAACTGCGTCTTCTTGGTTTTCTTGCAAAAATTCTTCATTTGCATCCTCTAGTGGTTCTAGATTATGGACAAAGCCACATAAATCGTTGCAGACGATTTTGTTCTTGCTAAAAATAATACAATTCCAAAGAAAACTGACGAATGGTAATGCGAAACATTGTACATATACATATTTTATACGGTAGGGAGTAGTCGCACTGTAATTCTACGATCACACAACGTGTAGCATTACTAGTCGCAGCAATGTATCTACCAGATAAAAGTTCTAATAACTTGGGCCACATGATCAGTACTAAGTAATCCTACTGAGGACATGAATAAAAGACGCTTTCCGAGAGGTACCGGAAATGGCCGACGTATAATTTAGGGCGATCCTAAATTGTAACGTCATTTATAAGAACATGATCTGTCAGATCAGGTGCGACTACTGTACAGTTTAAAATTTAAAAACCTCTTACTAATATATTATTTTACTTGAGAGACGCATAATGCACAAAAAATTAGTAAATCGGACTGCGACACTTTGTACTCGTAAGTAGGTTAACGTAAAGATAGCATCAACAGATGACGAGGATCAATTTTCGCCACGCATAGTATATAGTCTGATCAGCCTCTTACATGCATCTATGGTACAAGTGAGTGCTCCGGCAGCAAACCGAACCCATCTGCACACACACAAATGGTGCAAGTGACTGATTCGGCAACAAACCGAGTCCATCTTCACACATAGGGTGCAAGTGACTTCGTCGACACCAAACCAAGCCTGTACATCTACAAATTTAGAGTACTTATTTTAACAGTAGACCACGTCCTACAATCTCTAAATAAAAGTATTGATTAGAATCAACCCCCTTAACCTCCGATCGTTAATATGAATTAGGCCGGTTGTGATACAGCCTTTCTTGTGTGCCAAGTGGGCTTAATAGAAACAAGAAATTTTGAAACGTACAATATTTTCGTTGAAATGAAATTCATTTTTACTTTAGTTGTACTGAAGCTCAAGGCGTATGGTATGCTCTACCAAGCTTTTATCCATCAGCAAATGGTGAAGCCATTTTTTCAAAACCCTAACTGTATTAGCAAAAAATTAAAAGACAATTAATATAAACAACTCCTACATATTTTTTTTCAGTTTCACAAGCTTCTTGGGTCTTACTTAATGTATTGATTATAGTTGGGTCGTTTTGTTTTCAGCAAGAAACCTGGTATTAGGCCTAATTTAAGAAGGGCATAAAAGTTTATGGACTATAAGTAGTTACCTATATTTATGTTACAAAGTTGGAATAAACCCTCTTTATTTATTCTCTAAAGTTTAAAAAAAAACAATTAAATTAACTCGAAAGAAGTTTCCCGATTGTGAACAAGAACAAGTGGGCAGAGACCTTATTTTTTACTTTAAACGATCAATCAATCTTTATGTTAGAGCCATGACACACTAAATGAATGGACAATGTTACAAGCATCGTCGCGTCGCGTCATCTTGTTTTTGAAGGTATTAACAGTTCTAGCAAATTTTATATATTTGTGGCATCGTAAATTCGTCCACATATGAAATAAACCAGTCACTGAAACACTTCCGCCAGCACTGGAAAAATCTGTGCTAGAACCATATTTTCCATAAAGCACAAATGTTTGCGAAGGTCACTCGCAATACAAGACTAAGATCTTTATTTGAATGTATCATTTGGTGGTAAATATGTGTTATTTAAGGCACTTGAATAAATGGGACCTCTTGGGTTCAGGGCGTAAAATGCTACTAGTACAATTTATTGACCATCTAAAAAATACTTGTGTTTCGAATCACAAGGGCATTTCTTTAAGGTCTACATGATACAAATTTTCTTATTTTTTTATAGTAGTCGTTTATTTACTTTCTACAGTTATTTTGATAGTTACCGATCATAGTAATTTATGTAATTTTTTTATTAATTTATTTATCTATCATCAATTTTGAAATTAAAATAATTACCTGCATTCATCTTGTAATTAGTTGTAAATTATACCGCCTTAGACTAATCTTAAATATATAGTACGTCTAGAAAGTATCCGGAAAAAAGAAAGCCCAATTATAAATTGTATAATAAATATTTTAATTACTGAATTATAAAATTACAACAAATGGTTCATCTCATTTACTTATACAAGTTTCATTTAACTCTAAATACTTAACTAAACATCGAGGTACACCCGAAACTAGGTCACCGTCATAATGTGCGGTGATGGAGGTCCAGACCTGAAAAACTGAGTGAATCAAACCTTTTTTAATTAGTAATGCTGCTCGTTCCACTTCAATCTTCATCAGTCACCATATGTTTTCACTTTTCAATGTTCAAGTTCTGATGAAGCTGCTGGCCATGGAATTGTTGCCAATTTGGTGTTCTTGCATCCACGCTTCAGCATAGGCAAAAGTAAGGCATCTCGCATTATCCTGCTGAAAATGCCACCCCTCTGAAAACAAGGCATGATCCGCTTCAAGCAGAAAATTATTTAGAATATAACAATACTTTCCACTATTAACGATGCCATCAACTTGACAGAGAGGATGTATAGCATCACGCTGAGATATTGCTTCTCAAACTTTTATTTTTAGTGGGAACTGTGGAAATGTGAACGGTAACATTTTCTCTTGGAAGGTTTTTAAGATGATTTGAACCTAGCCGGAAACAACTTTTGTCAAATATAAAAACATAAGTAAAATTATCTTCTCGATAACGTTGGCAAAAATCTGTTGGTCGTTGCGTCTGTAGAGGGGTCGTTGTAGGGTTATTTTTTGGTCTTCTTGATAAGTAGCCTTATATTTTCACTGATATACGAACAGTTTCTGTACATACTTTTATTCTTCGTTGACTTCCAAATCTGCTAGCTAATTTTCGAAACTCTTTTTAACGTTTAGAACACCTTTTTCATACAAATCTTCCACCTCTCTCTTTTTTTCTACTTGCGACATTATTTCACAAATCTTCAGCCTGTTTACAATAAACAACATTTGACAGATGGTGTTGTCATGCGATTTTGGCTATAACCTACTGTAGGCACAACCTACTTCATGCATTATTTTTGTCAGAATGTTACAATAAAAGAAATATATTCAAATTAGAAAAATATGAAATTCGAGATACTTTCTATAGGTTTGTTCCAACCGACTTGAAAACCGTACGAGGGACCGTCATTTCTAGTTGTCAATTTCACTTTTGAAGGCGATGAATAACATGTCATGTTGACAAACGAATTATACAACTGGAAATTACCGTCCCATGTACGGTTTTCATAGTCAGTTGGAACAGAGCTTATATAAACTATATTAACTGCAACAATGCAGGACAGACATCATTTGAAATTTGAACAAACCACATCATGAAGGAAGCTCAGATCTGCACATGCTTCTATATCTCCCAAAGCTTGTAATCTGAGCTGAAATTGCTTCCATCCAATACCTACTCAATAACAATTCTTTAGTGCTTGCCGTGTAACGTCGTCGATGTAGGCCATGCAACTTAAACTTAAATCGTATAGGGAATACATGAACTAATATTTATGAAAACTACGTACTAATAATTAACTTATTTTAAAGCATGCTAGCTATATGAAAAACTTCTTGACAAATCTCATAGTAATGTTTGAGTTTTGGTTTAATACTAGGTGTAGTATTAAATGCAGGCTCCCAACTCCCATACGCCTGCGCCAAATTCAGGATATGTATTTATGTATAATAATTTTTTTATACTAGTGAAAATTTTTTTATTACATATAGATACATATACTGAACTATTCTACACCTTCTCTTATTTGTTATTACTTAAAATAATAAAAATAAATCGATAAAAAAATATACTTTAGTAGGTACAATGTAGGTATGCATGTGATGCTGTTCCAAATTTCATTCATCTAACATCGATCCTAACATAGTGTTTAAGTGAGTGTTTAGGTATACAAACAATATATAATATAGAACACAAGCCATGAAAATACAATAAACATTTAAAGAAATAGGTTCCAAATTAAACATGTTTAGTTTTAAAAAATATTTATGCATTTATAAGTAGATATATGGCCTACTTCGAGAATGTAACGAGTTCTCTTTTTTTTTATTGCTATGTTGGGGTTCGGAACCTACAAAATGTACTAAAACGGAGTTTTCTCCACAATACCGAAACAGAATTATTGCACTCGACGCGCGTTTCGCAAACCATGTTAGCATCATCAGGAGATGATTATCTCTCCTGATGATGCTCATATTGATTGTATATCTCCAAACTATATGAAATAGACAGCGTTTTAAATTTTGATGATGAAATACAAACTGACTCGCTATACAAAAAAGTTTCAATATTCAGGTTATAACTAATAACAATCGACCAATTAATGCATGGGCCAGGTGTATATTCAATTTTAAAAATAGATGAATTTTTCACCATCTTGAGATAAACTTTGGGCAGAAAACCAATCTCTTGGTAGTTTAAATGTAGAAAATTTGACAATAAACTCTCCAAAATTAGGTAGGGCAATTTAAAAATAGATGGTATACAGTCTTCTTTTAGCCGTGGTTTTACTAAATCTATTGTAAAAATCTTGCCTGTAGTTGAACCTTGAAATGTTGTATTATACTACCTTCAGGAAATGAGCTTTCTATCTTTTAGCCATTTTTGTTGCAAAATTACATCTTTTGGAATCCGAAAACATGAACTTTATGCCCATTTTTGTCTTTTTTCACTTGCAGCCAGGCAGGCAGCGTTTCTGAGGCATAACTACTTACACTAAGAAAAAATATTCAATGAAGCACAAACAAAAAATATACCTAAATATGACGTTCACGTTTCATTGTGAACGTCATATTTTTGGCATTTTAGAAGCATCATTTTTTTATTAGGTAGGTTGTAGTAAATTATTATTTAACCATTTCAATAAATTATTTAGATTGTCATTCGAAACGTCTCTTATTATAGAGCACCCCTTCGAGTAAAACAAGATACCCTGCAGACCGAGCACTTTCACGGAAGTTGTATGGCGCACTGCATCACTGTGGAACTCACCCCCAGGCCATCTGTTTCGTCCCAATAGCCACCTACAACTATTCAAGAACCGTGTTAATCAGCATGTTTGCACACACACCGCTCGTCGAGTGCCACATGATCTTCCTTTAGTGTGTATGCCACTGCTATAAAAAAAAATAAATATAATAGGTTATTTTTTGCTAATATAATGTAGAAAATCCTTAAGAAAATGTTTGTCATATGGATAAATTGTGAAGATGTCATCATGGAAAGTGCTTCTCATATGGAAACCATTTTTTCGTTGGCTAATTTTGGAATAATTTCGTTTTTTGTCACTATGCAAAACTTTTTTTTTGTTTTAAGAAAAAAAAACACTTTTAATAAGAAAATGGTATTAAAAGGATAAAACCTGCAGGGCGGCAAAAGGCTGAACATTCAAATTTGACCCAAATTAACCAAAAATCCTGACCAGTGGTTCCGCCACTCCCACAGAAAGATCCGCCATTGCTTCGTAAAATCTGGAATTAAAATTGTACAAACTGGGAAGATCTAAGAGAGTTCTACCTAGATTTTCTTCAACTCGACATTTGCTTTGGTACTGACGACCCGTCAATTTTCTGCGAAGAGATTACGCAAGTAATCTTCTCAAAAATGAAAGCATGCATCCCAAATTCCACCAAGTTAAGGTCAAAAGGAATGTCCTGGCTTGACAGAAGATGCGAAGGAGCTGTAGGTAGGAAACAGCAAGCCTACAAGTGCTGGCAGCAAAATAAGACCGCTGAAAATCGCAATTATTTAGCCGAATGCAAACGTGTGATTGACGAAACTAAGAACAAACACAATCAATGGATCAGGAATAAACTTTTGCAATGACCCAGTCGCTAGAGGAATTTCTGGTCGGCAGCAAAGGCAGTAAGTAATAACTTTACAAAAACGTCTCTCTCACCTTTGACAGACGAACGCGGCATCACGACGACTACAGTCAAGGAAAAAAGCAAACAAGCTCGCCAAAATGTTTTCATCGCACTCTACCTTAAACGTCCCCCAAGATAACGCTCTCCCCACTATATCGAACATCAACCCTACCATGGCAGAAATTAAGTTTCATCAGCGGTGATATTCGTAAAATCCTGAAAGAACTATATACGCAAAAGGCATCAAGACCGGACGGTATACCTGCCATCGTGTTAAAGAACTGCGCCAACAAACTAACACCCATTTTTTTTCCAGACTTTTTCTCTCTTACCGAAAATGGATTTCCAAATCTTCTTGGAAAGTCGCTCGAGTGCATCGCTCAATTGCTTTGCTTCAATCTCTAAAGTCATGGAACGTGTAGTCAACCAGCAACTACTCAAGTACTTTGGGACGAGCAGATTAATTAGCGATAACCAATACAGCTTTCGCACAAAGCGATCGACAGGAGATATATTGGCCTATGTCACTCACATACGGAGTAGGGCAATTGAGAATTACGGAGAACCTCGAGCGGTTCCGCTGGATATTACGAAGGGATTCGTCAGGGTTTGGCATGACGGATTGCTCAACGAAACTGCCGTCCTACGGACTGCCAGCCTCTCTGCAGCTAGCTTGCCTAGTTTCCTTAAGCACCGATCTCTGCACGTTGCAGCATCTTAGACACATTCACGTTAACGCGGGCTTGCCTCAGGGCGCAATACTTTCACCAACTCTGTTTCTCATTTATATTAGTGACCTGCTGATCGAAAGCAATAATCCTGTTTACAATTTTGCAGATTATAGTACTTTTGTCTCCCAATTTAGATCGGGAAAACCTTTACCAGCGACTGATACTTATCACCGAAGACAGGAGCAGATTACAGCAATTAATCAAGATCTGGAGAGGATTCGAACTTGTGGCGACAGAAATTTGGTCCAGTTTAATGCAGCAAAAACCCAAGCGGCCAAGTTTACCAAGAAAGCCAGTATACGGCGCGGCGGGCCCTGACATCATTTTGGCAGGATCGACCATTTCTTCATCCTCGTCAAGTGAACTACTGGGTGTCTCTGTCAACAGTAATATGTCCTGACATGACCGCGTTGCAAACATCGCAAAATGAGCCTTCCAGAAGCCTGATGCGATATGCCGCAGCAGCTGTTCTTGCGCTACAAAGCGCAAATAAGACCGTGGTTAGAATATTGCTCGCACATCTAGGGCACGGTATAAATAAGTATACGGTAGGTTCACTGGAGGCAAATTTCCAATTTCGCCGACAGTGTTTGGCGAATCCGGATCAATCCACCGATGGCCCTGCTACGAGGGACAGAGAGTGTGCAAACCCCCTGAGATTGTGTACTTTCGCGTCGCGTTGTCTTATAATAACCGAGGAAAGCGCATCAGCGAATACTTTTTGACTCTCCCCACTGACTGCTCACTGCTGCAGGTAGAGTACAGAGTATATCTTATTTTTTACCGTGCTGCGGTTTTGAGTTTGATGCAAAAACATCAAACGATTTTTGCTGAGTGGATCTACTCGATATTATTTGTACTCTGTCTAGGGTGTCGTATCGAAGCACACCCTAAAGCTGGCTGGATACCATTTAGAAGAAAGCTGTGCGTTTCGTCGGCCACCCGAAGTTGATCCAGAATCTGGGTAGTCTGGAACACCGCAGATATGTGGTCGAGATATCCCTGTTTTACAGATATTTTCGCGGCAGATGTTCCAAGGATTTGGCCAGCCTCATCCGGCCCCCCAGCAATGCCTGTCAGACAGTCACGACAGACGGCAAGAGCGCACCCGTTCGTTGTACAACTGGAAACACCTAGAACATCGCTGTACAAGAACTCCTTTGTCTAGCGCACTCCATCGCTGTGGAACTCACTTCCAGGACATATGTTGCGCCCAAATTACCACCTACGGCAATTCAAAAACCGTGTCAATCAACATCCTCGCACGCGCACTGCTCGTCGAGTGCCATATGATCTTCCTTTAGTGTGTGTATCATTGTCTTAACCTTTGATTTTCATTTCAGAGAAAAATGTAATAAGAAAATGTTCTATAGAATTATAATTTGTGCCTAGACACGAAATGTTATAAAAAAGCTCAAATACCAAGAGAACCCGCTGATTGCATCAACATTTCAATAGACTACTCGTATAACTGCCAGCGTAACTTCTTGCCTGCTGCGTAGTTGAAATTCTATATTTATAAGACTCTAAAATATAAGTTCAAAATATATTGAAATGCATAATTTTAAAAATTAAAATAATGAATTTCCAATTAAATACTTATTAACTAAACAATATGATATAAATGTAGATATACAGAACCAAATTTTGTAAATGTTAAAAGAATGATTAACCGCTCTACAAGAGCAATATTAATCCCAAATATCCATTTAATACTTCAGTTAATAATTCCCTTGGAAACATTGTGGAAATGTTACTTGGAAGAGAATTAATATAAATTCCTGGCTAAATAATCCGCATAGTACTTAATTAATATTCAAGAGAAGTTGAAAGCTACATCTTTTGTAAAATGCAATAATTTATCAGAATTGGGGTTTCTTGGCCCGTTTGTGCAATTTGTCGAGTTCAAGCATCCATTTGTTCATCTATCAATTAGCATGGCAAATAATTAATAGTTAATACCAAATAAATTCTTTTTATTTTATTAACTCTGTGAATTCCTGTTTTGCTCTTATATTTCCTTATACTATATGACCCAATGTAAAAAATGGTTCTTATATAATAAATTGTTCGAAATATACAATTAATTTGAAAGTCTGTGATAGAAAGAAACGTTTTTTTTTTGTCATGAGTAATTCGTTTATTTCCGCAAATGTGATGATGCTATTTTATTACATTACAATATAGGCATTGGTTAGTTTGTAACGTTACGCTAGCATGAGAAAAATGAATAAGATAATATATAACTGAGAAGAAAAGACAGTAGGAGGTCGCAAAAAACACAATTAAGGAATCCTTTCCATCCGCCATCCGTATCATTAACTAATTCGGTAATAGGTAGATACCTAAAATTTTGAGTCTCCGCTTAATAATCGAATCAATTGTGAGTGACATGAAAGGTTTTAGATTAATTTTAAAGTTACAATCAAGTATTTTTATCGTATTTGTGTGTGAAATTTATTACTCTTTTCTCCACCATAGTTCTAAGTGGACATAAAATTATTGAAATTTATTGACCTTAACGAAGATTAAAAATCTATAAAGACATTAATGCTTCGAGGAACAAATATGTTCCCAATGTTAAAAGCAAGAAATCTAAAAACGATTGAAATAGCAAAACGGCAAAAAATTCGTACATTTTGTCGTACAAGACTTTATTAAGTAAATAATTGTTGTATTTTTCAAAACCTGCATATTTGTAAATAAGTAATACGTTTTTGGAAGAATTCTTTGCTTTTGGTTTAATGAATTAGTTAATTTTTAAGTACTCTTGTCAGTTTCAACTTTTAGCAAAATACGCCAAGTCTTATTAAGTATAACATAAAATAAAGCAACAAATTTGCCTTTACTCCGCAATATTAAAGCACTAATAACTGGATCAAGTATGAGTGGTGATTCAATACCATAGCCTTTTATGGCAGTGGCACACACACACACTAAAGGGAGATCCTATGGCAGCTTTCTGAATAGCCTTCTAATGAGTATTCAGAAATGAACGTACATGATAACTTGTTAATAAAACACATTTTTTTTTGAAAAGCGCTTATATTCCATTATTATTAAAAATCAGACATAGCACGATTAAATGTGAAATAAATTAGCCAACAAATGCCGATCACGGCCTTGCTAGTACCAAAGTATAATACTATGCTAGTACGTTTTTCCTCTTTTGACAAGATTTTCGATAATAATTTTGAGTAATTAAGGGATTCACCAATGGCACGAGGAATAGCATGCCACAAAAATTTTGCTAAGTTACGTTCCCTTCTTTTGGGCAATGAAATCATGATGAAAAGTGTCGATAATCCACTAGAGTACTGGACACGCTTTTAGCATAGCCTAAAGAAAACTATAGCCGCGACACTCGGCTCGTTTAGTGGGGTACGGAATCAAATTTTCTCCGTGAAGCTCAGTGAAGGGAGAACACCACGCAGTTAGAACTCGATGCCAATCATACGCGCTTACCTGGGCCGGAGTGCAATAAATTTTCACAGGAACTAAAATAGAAAAAGATTCGTTGTTTGGGTAAATAGACGTTATGCGTATATATTGTCTTGTTTGTATGTTATAAAAATAAGTTAATGTTTATGTGTTAAAATGGGAAAAGAACGGCAGAATTAAGCAGCTAGTTAGTTTGTTTATTTAAACTTAAATTTGATCATAAGGTATCGGAATCGGTTCAAATGACTAAAATAAATTGGAACTAACTGAAACCAACCGAAAGTTAATTGAACGACTAACCAAAGCTAGCCAAAAGTAACCATAAGTTCCAAAACAGGCTAAAACGTACCTATCGTAATAGGTTACAAAAATTAAAGTAAAACTAACCAAAACGAAAGGAATTTAAGCGACTAACCAAAAATATTATATTTGCTTATAACGTATAGGAACCGATTCAAATGACTAAAATAAATTGGAACTAACTGAAAGTAACTGAAAGTTGATTGAATGTCAAACCAAAAGTAACTAATAGCACAAAAACGGACTAAAACGTATCAGAACAGATTAAAAATATTAAAGTAAATTAAAACTAACCCAAATTAACCGAATATTGGCAAGTAACCAAAGACATTAAAATTGGTTATAATGTATCGGAACCGGTTCCAATGACTAAAATAAATTAAAACTAACTGAAATTAACCGAAAGTTGATTGAACGAAAGTAAGCTAAAACTAACCCAAATTAGCCGAATTTTGGCGACTAACCGAAAGTAATCAAAAACTTTAAAATTGGTTATAACGTATCGGAACCGGTTCATATGACTTAAATAAATTAAAACTAACTGAAATTAACCGAAAGTCGATTGAACGACAAACCAAAAGTAACCAAAAGCACCAAAAGGGCTAAAACATATCGTAACAGATTAAAATTATTAAAGTAAGTTGAAACTAACCCAAATTAACCGAATTTTGGCGACTAACCTAAATTAATTAAAAACATTTAAATTGGTTATAACGTATCCGAACCGATTCAAATTACTAAACTAAATTAAAACTAACTGAAACTAACCGAAAGTCGATTGAACGACTAACCAAAACTAACCAATAGCATCAAAAAGGGCTAAAACGTATCGTAACAGATTAAAAATATTAAAATAAGTTGAAACTAACCAAAATTAAGCGAATTTTGACGACTAACATGAATTAATTCAATAACTAAAATAAATTGAAAGTAACGAAAATTTGATTGAAAGATTAACCAAAACAAACCAAAAGTAACTAAAAGTACCAAAACGGGCTAAAACGTATCGGAATAGTTTAAAAATAATATGAAGTAAGTTAAAACTAACCCAGATCAATTCAATTTAGGCGACTATCCTAAACACTAAAATTGGTAATAACGTATCGGAACCGAAAGTAATCGATAGTTGATTGAGCCACCCAGTTTTGGCGGCTAACCAAAACTAACCAAAAATATTAAAATTGGTTATAATGTATCGGAACCGGGTTCAAATGACTAAAATAAATTAAAACTAAACGAAAGCTGATTGAACTAACCCAAACTAACTAAAAGCACTAAAACGGACTAAAACGTATCATAATAGGTTACAAAATTTAAAGTGCCCAAAAATAATGGAAAATTAATAATATGGAAACATTCATAAAATATATACGAAGGGTACAGGGGAAAAACGATCTAAGCGCCATTTCCATAGGAAACTGTTATTATTGATTTCACAGAAAATTTTTTTCTTAGTTATTTAGTAATTATCTAGATATATTTTCCAGGTTGTGGTTATGTGGAAGATAAGAAAGTGCAAAACATTTCGTTTGACAATATACAGTTCGTATTCTACCATAAAGGCGTAAGTCTCAAAAACATTGTTTTTGCTGGTTGTTTTTCGTAAAAGTCCATCGTTATCCACATATATCCATTATTTCAGATTTGATCAGCACCTTGATATCATTTTGATTCGCTGTACCTTTTTTGGTTTTAAAGATACCAAGGTAAACAAAAAAGCAAAATGTAGGGTTGGTAGCCAAGTTTCCTCTAGATTACATATAAAACAAACACCAATAATTTTCTGACATAAAAGCCTACTTTATATATATTTTTAAATAGACCACCCTGTATATTACTAGATTTTTGGACTCTGTAGTGAAATCAAAACACATGTGTATAATATCCTACACCTATCTTTAGCTGTTTACGAAATATTGACAGTTGAAAGTCGGGCATTTTGACAGGCTCTAAACCGCACGAGATCAAAGAAAACGGTTTGCACATCTCTATCTTAGGTTTTCATAAGCTATCGAATGACAGTGGCTTTCAATTTAACCGGAGGTTTAAAAGTTCCGGTCAATTTTATTCGCGGGTTAAATTCAAAGTTACTGTCATTTGATAGCTCATGAAAACCTAAGACAGAAATATGCAAACTGTTTTCTTTGCTCTCATGCGGTTTAGATTTTAAAGCCTATCAAAATGTCAAAATGCACGACTTTCAACTGTCAATATTTCGTAAACACCTAAAGAAAGATAGGTATAAGATATTATACACGAAATGTGTTTAGACTTCTCTAGAGATTCCAAAAATGTAGTAATATACAGGGTGTTCCATTTAAAAAATATAGAGCAGGCTGATATGTCAGAAAATCGTTAGTGTTTTATTTTATATGTAACGTAGAAAAAAATTTGGCTACCAACCCTACATTTTGCTTTTTTGTTTAACTTGATATCTTTAAAAACAAAAAAGTTACAGCGAATCGAAATGTTATCAAGATAAATTGAACGCACGGTACAGGTTGCTCCGATTTAGCGTAATTGTGCACTTCATGCATAAATTAGTTCGTGAACTATAGCCAGATCAAAAATTTGCTTTCATTTCACCATCTTGACAATATTTTTATCTAGCGAATAAAATGAAAAAGCTGTTACGAAAAAATCCGCAAAATCGTACATAATACGGTTATAAAATTGTGCAGGTTGCTAAGAATCTATATAAAACAAAATTATGTACTTATATAAGATATTTTTTAAGCTTAGAAGAGAAGAACTAGATAAATCAAAATTTTCAAAATTATTATTCAGATCTTCACAAGTTCGTCTAAAACCGTAACTACTTGTGCAAAATAAAATCTCATATAAAAAAACTTTTGTTGTGTATAGATCTTGTTGATATTTAAATATTAACTTGGAGCTTATATTCTATTATAGTTATATTCAGCATTCAAGAATGCTGTACTTACTACAAGTAATCTACATTCGCCATTCTTAATTTCACTTCAAAAGACATTTTTAACTATTTCTTTCAGGTGTAATGTTTAAATAAATATCCGGCTCTCTTTATGCAGCTTTTTGGATCAAAAAAATGGTTATTCTCTACTCGAAATAAACAGTATTTTATAAATCATATATTTTGTGATGAAAGTTTAAATAAAATAATAGGGGAGAGTTAGTATATAACGTCCCAAAAAATTTGAGTACGGCTCACTTCACTAATGATTGCCGGGGGGTTGACGTCAAGTTAGATTTATTTATTTCCTCCCCACTACATAGTGATAAAATTGGTCCTCGCTTGTCAAAGGTGCCGCGCTTAAGTGTCGCAGCTATAGTTTTCTTTAGGCTATGCTTTTAGATTAAAATCAAAAACATTTACCAACCAAAGTATTCTAACGTAATAAATTGATTAGGTACCAAACTTGATTCAACATTTGCACAAAAAATTCATATTCCCGTTTTTTTTTAATGTGTAAAGCTTAGCCATATACCTATTGCAAGTAACATGGCTAATTTTGTGCTCGCCTAATCTTCAGTAAGGAAAAGTAAAGCTATAGACAGATCTAACTTTAATGCAGCAATAAAACAGATTAAGAGTTTTATACGGGCTGTATATTAAATCAAGTTAATAATGTTTCTAAACAGGATATCAGCCAACAAAACTTATTATATGATCCTCTTTTATTACCCTCATTCTCGTGTTGCTTTTACATGAACCTAAAAATATGCTCTCATTTCTACTTTGCGCAATGATTTTTTCATATTTCTAAATTTATCTGAAAGGTTTTTTAGTGCCTCATGTGCGTGTCTTTAGATTTTGTTTTTCTGTTCCCCAGGGAAAAACTTTCCTTCCACCTTTACTCAGACTAGATATCAAATATTTATTAAAAAGACAAAATAATTTTACTTAATGAAAATATATCGAAAATATTACCCTCACTGTCCCTTCTACAGAATCTAGTAATTAGATAATTGAAATTGTAATTTATTATGAGATATTTACCAGCAAAGAAGTCATGATTACCTTTGGTAGAATAACGAATTTTTAACGTACAGTTTTTTTCAAAAGCATAACAGCTACTATTAATATGAATTATTGGAATTTTTATTTTGCACAAGTCTATACTCGATTATATGGATAATTTAATCCATTTTAGAGCATCATCACGAGGTTGATAAGCTCTCTTTAAACCATTTGAAAAATGTTGAAAATATCTTCTTCACCTTAAACATACAAA
>MU182171.1:382261-414772 GCA_016904865.1 Pissodes strobi | reverse complement strand
TGGGTACCTCACTTGCGAGCAAATATTGGGAGTTGCGGTTTTCGCTATACTGTACTACTTTTTTTGTGAAAAGAACGATGGTATAAACAAAATTTTCATAGTCCTCTTCGTTTCTGAGATACAGGGCGAAATTGAAAATAATGCATTTTGGGGCCTCCTCGTATCTCCGTTACTCTTTAACATATCGCAAAAGTAAAAACTTGCTCTTATACAATTTTCTACGTAGAATCCAGATTTTGGCTGTGAGGTGTCAATTTTTAGCTATAAATCAAATTTGTATTTTCTTATACGGAACCCTCTTTATATTTTCTTTCGTTTGCTTGTAAATTTTATAAGCTTGACAAAAACATATACATGATTTGTATTTTAAACAGTAAACCTAAAATTCAGAATTTCATAGAATGTGTCCCTATACGACACTCTTGGTGAGTATGCTATAAGCATTGTTTTTTAAACAATGGTATTAGTTAGTAGGCAGCGATTATTACAACAATGGAATAATCATTTCCTATTGGCAAGGCCTGTCAGTTGCAAAATTTATATTTTCTTTGTAATATTGTATTTTAACGATAGCTGAAAATGAAAATTATCAATATTTTGAAAAATATGACATATTAGTCTGCTTTATACAGAGCAATGGAAACTCCCGTGAAGCTTTTCAGCTATATTTCAATAGGTTTGTTTGAATTTTTATTTACCTTTTTACTTATTTGGGTTTATTTTTTATTTAAATTGCATTTTAATTTATAGATATCCAGAAAGGAGGCAAACTGACAAGTCCTGCCAATAGGAAATTATCCTTCCATTGTTCTAATAATAATCGCTGTCTACTAATACTTGTACCATTGTTTAAAAAACAATGTTTATACTATGCTCACCAAGATTGTTGTATAGGGACACATTCTGTGAATTTATGAATTTTAGATTTAATATTAAAATACATATCATGTATTATATATTTTTGAAACGCTAATAAACATAATCAAATGAAAGAAAAATATACAGGGTATTCCGTAAAAGAAAATAAAAGTTTGATTTGTAGCTAAAAATTGACAGCTCATAGCAAAAATCTGACTGGATTCTACGCAAAAAACTGTATAAGAATAAGATTTTAGTTTTGCGACATGTTAAAAGATAACTGAGATACGAGGGGGGCAGACAATGCATTATTTTAAATTTCGCCCTGTATCTCAGAGATGAAGCGGGCTAGGAAAATTTTGGTTATACCATCGTTCTTTTCACAAGAAAGCAGCACGGTTTGCGAAAGCCGCAACTGTCTATCTTTACTGTTAATATCATCGAAAATGGGACACCCTGTACACACTCCCTATGTTCTTCATCTCAAACAGTATACATTATATCTGAAAAATATAATTGAAGGACAGACTAGAAACTTAAAACTAGCTAAAACTGAAAACTAAAAAGGGGAAAAAACAAGAATCACGCATCACAATTCACCGCAGTGCAAGCAAAGTATAGATTAAAAACCAAAATGAGAAAAAAATACCAAGAACAACGAATTACGATTCACCGCAGCGCAACCACACACGCACAAGCGATAGAGAAAGAGAAAAATAAAGAAGGAAAAAAAAAGGAAAAGAGGTGAAGCAGAGGTAAGGTAGATAGATGGAATAAATGCGTGTTATCAAATTCCTATTAAGTAGATGTGTTTTAAACAAAAATTTGAATGATTCACATTCGCACTTTGATCGTCAGAGTGCATACCGGATTTCGCGGGGTCGCCGGAAAATCGAGCCCGCTCGCGTTCTTAGCTAGCAATTCATGCTTTTCGAACTCGAAATAGTAGTGAATCGTTTTACGGTCGCATTTTCTATGATCTAGCTCGGGTTTATTATCAAATCCGAGTAATAGATTAAGAATCTAATAATTTTTGCAGTTGCCGGGGACGGATCGTCGGATTTTCTACAATGTCTGAGACGGGCGATGATCTGTCCGAGATATCAAGAGACTCAAACCTAAGCGACAAATCAAAAACCTTAAAAGAAATCGAGAGATTAGTTACCAGGCTAGGCTTCAAGAATCTCCCAGATGTCGGATGTGCTCGCACGGGCTCTCTATCTTTGAGAACGGTGACGCAGCACAAAGAGACCTAGAAGAAGCATTCTTTAGAGTCATTGCTCATGTTAAAAGAAGTACATCCGAAAAGAATTAAGACGCATGTAGAATCGAAAATTGGCAGCGTTCAAAAAGCTAAAAGAACTCCAACACCAACTGTAACGTTAGCGAAAGGGAAAAGTGACGCCACGCCGACTTACTCCAAAAAGATCAATGTAAATTCAGAGTCCAATATAACAACTGTAACTATGCACTTAGAAACTGGGGACATATCCGCAGACAGTGAGGCTCCGCCCACCGAAGTAGAAGCGGCTCCTCCCACGAATCAGTCTAACGCAGAAGACACACCCATAGAAACAAACGAGGCAACTGGCTCTAGTGGGCAATTTAAAGTGCCACTAAAGACCTTTAATTTTAAAAGGAATATCAAACAGGTTTACTTGGACGTTGGCGGCGACCCTGCCGTCAAAACCAAGAACCGTTTTCAGCCTATCAGCGATCATGAGGAAGACGACTGCTCTGAAACTACACAAGAAACACCTGCAGCCAGGCCAAGAAGGGTCATCCCGATGCTCACCCCACTTCGAGCTAAGCCCACTCCGACGCCACCAATTGTAACCAAGGGTGGTTTAGTCAACCATCATGATTTTACGGCAAGCTTACACGCTGCGAACATCAGAGATTACAAATTTAAATATACTAGGAACTCCATCATTGTCTGGTGCAAAGACCATAAAGACTGGAGTAATCTGAAAAGAATGTACGACTCTGAGGGGGTTGAATACCCCTCCTATGCAGGTAAAGCAGCAAGGATTCATGCGCTTGTACTTAAAGGCCTCGATGGTGGTATTCTACCTCAAGAGATTAGAAACGCCTTATTTGAAGAATACGGCATGAACATCAAAGAAATATACCTTAACTTAGTCGTGACAGAAACTGGCATTACCTTGAAGCACCTCAACCAGAAATGCAAAACACTGATGAGGGTCTGAGTTACCTGGGACTACCGCAAAGCCGCTAAGCCTATTATGCAGTGCAAGCGGTGTCAGGGACTCGGACATGCTTGGACATACTGTCAGCATTGTTGGCGGTGTTTCACATGTGCTGGCACCCACCAAATCACGGAGTGTAATAGCAGTATAGTGAAGTGAGCTAACTGCAATGGGGAACACAGATCCATAGATGTTGAATGCCCAGTGTATACCTACAAAGTGGACCAAATGCAACCACCACAACGTCCCACAAGCAAGACGTACAAAGCAGCGCCACCACCGGCACGTCCAGCCTGGCAGTAGACCGGAGTAAGAAGACATAAATTACGATAGAGACTTTCCACCGATGAAGGAAAACGTCGTCAGTGTTAGTGCTCGTAACAGTGACCGTGAAAACCGCGATAGTGCTAGAGTGATTAGTAATAGAAATGTAAACGTAAGTACCAGCAATCTCACAGCCACAGACAACAACACAGTAAACGTATTCAATAAATTACAATCAGTAACTGACAGATCTAACAGCTTAGTAGATATAAATGAGCTGCTTAGAGCTCCTGAAGGCTTCGCAGGCTTGTGAGAAGCCTGCGAAGGCAACAAAGAAGCAATCTTTCAGAACACACTTAAGTTTTTCATGACAGAAGTCGATAAATATAACTTCTAAAGCCGAATTTTAATGCAACTTGACACCTTTCTAAGGTGGCGCTACACTGTATATATTGTATATATTAAATGTTGTGTTTGTCATTACAGAGTAGGTTTTTCACACTATTTGTCACTTGTTTTTCAACTTAAATACAAGATACTAAGCACAAACACCCTGTAGGGAAGCACATTTTGCAAAACGATTGAAGAACACTAACCCAGGTAATTTGAATACACATTGTGAATAGCTGATACATATAGTTTTGGAATCTGTCCCCCACTGCGATATGGTATGCCATAACAGAGCATGTGCTCATAGGTTTAAGTACCTAGTACTAGGAAGCTCTGAGGCTTGATAGGTAATAAGCTAGAAGTAAGATTTAGCATTGTAAACTTACAGGAAATAAATGAGATTGAGATTTGAATGATTCAACAGTTTCAGTCTTCAAATCATCAGTGATTTTGTCGGAAATCTTCGTTATTTGATACGCAAATGATGATTTATATTTTTCGGTTTTATGGCGGTGTCAAATGACCGCGAAATCGTACATTGATTATGAACATTAGACTTGAACTTAACCTTCCTATGCAAGTAAGATGGAACTTCTAAAATTAATATTTATGGAATTAGGTAAATGCAAAAATATCCTATTGCTCATGTCAAGCTACCGTTACGTAGGTACCTCTGCGGGCTTATGAGTAATATATTGGCCCCATCTAATTCTGAACATAAATCTTTTGCAAGCATTTTGCAATACCATACACTAAATCACCGAAATTAATCCCAGACAAGTCCAAAAATTTGCATAAAATAATTTGAAGCTTTTATGCCGTGCCTTGAATTGTACAACATATTCACAGACCGTTGTATTAAGTTGCGAACATGGAATCTATAGCTAAAATTACCTAAATCCAGACAAGTTTCGACTACAGGCATCGTTATCTATAAGAACATTAATAGGCTACAAATATTCCTTCTGGTGAAACCAAAAACCAAGTGAAAACTTCTTTAGCGCAGAGAAACGGGAACGGGAGTGATTTGAGACTCGATGAAAGAGACGAGGAAACGGAAAAAGCTCTACCAATAAAAGTATATAGATCTATAGGATGTAGCCTGCGAGAGAATGAGATAGGGCACAGTTATACAGTCGTTACATTTTTGCCAAATGTAAAAGTAAAATAACAAGCGTCTAGAGTACAGGCGTAATTTTCGATACCACATGCGCAATGGCGAAACGAATAATATGTATTATTATGGCTTTGCATGGCCCTCCGCCCGCTTCGCTCTCTACGGGGGCTTAATCAACAAGCACTAACCAAGTGCTAACCAAAACTAACCCAAGGCTAACCCAAACTAACCGAAAATTAAGAAAAAAAGGTAAATTAATAAAAAACAAACATAACCAAAAAAAAAAGGTAAACAAAACATCTGTCGCGACCGACAGGAATCGAACCCGCAGCGCAGAAATGAGAGACAATCACTCTGCCTTCTACACCACCGAGGCGTTGTAGAAATTTTGCTAAAACGTAGAGGCATGGATAATTCCGATATTTCGTTTTTGTTTCGCCATTGTGCATGTGGTATCGAAAATTACGCCTGTACTCTAGACGCTTGTTGTAAAATATAGTTGTCGTCCGATCACTGAAGTTAAGCAACGTCGGGCGTGGCTAGTACATGGATGGATTACCGGTTGGCTTAGTTTTATGAAGGTTTCACTTCTACAACTTGTGAACTGTTTCCAATTTTATATAGTTTTTAATATCGCTCTGCTGAAGTTTTAACTTCTGTCGTGCAGTTGTAAGCACATACCTTTTTTTGAATTAATAGAATGAGAAAGAGAGTGATCAGCAGCCGCTTTTACGAGTTTTGAAAACCTCTATCTAATGCAATTAATACCAAAATCATAAGGAATAGCCTTGCCAGTACTTGACTTTTTTTTTATGGTAGTGGCACACACACTAAAGGGAGACCCTATGGCGCTCGACGAGCGGTGTGTGTGCGAAGATGTTGATTGACACGGCTCTTGAATATTTGTAAGTTGTAATTAGTGGGAAACAGATGTCCTGGGAGTGAGTTCCACAGTGATGCAGTGCGCCAGACAAAGGAGTTCTTGTAAAGCGATGTTCTAGGTGTTTCCAGTTGTACGACGAACTGGTGCGCTTTTGCCGCCTGTCGTGACTGTCTGACAGGAGCTGCCAGGGGCGGGATGAGGCGGACCAAATCCTGGGCACATCTGCCGTGAAAGTATCTGTAAAACAGAGATATCTCGGCTACATGTCTGCGGGTTTCAGACTATCTAGATTCCGGGTCAACTCCGGGTCGCCGACGAGACGCACAGCTCTCTTCTGAATGGAATCCAGCAGCTTTAAGGTGTGCTTTGGTGCGGCACCCCAGATATGTGAGCAATATTCTAAGCACGGTATTATTTGCGCTTTGTAGAGCAAGAACAACTGCTGCGGTGTATAGAGTTTTTTGTTGCGAAATAGCGCACCAAGCTTCTGGGAGGCTGATTTTGCGATGTTAGCAACGTGGTCATGCCAGGACATATTGCTGTTGACCGAGATACCCAGCAGTCCGATTGACGAGGATGAAGGAATGGTCGACCCTGCCATAATGATGTCAGGGCCCGCTGTATTGGCCCTCTTGGTAAACGTGGCTGCTTGGGTCTTTGCTGCATTGAACTGGACCAAATTTCGGTCGCCCCAAGTTTGAACTTTCTCCAGGTCTTGATTAATTGCGGTAATCTGCTCCTGTCTGCGGTGATGAGTCTCAGTCGCTGGTAAGGGTTTTTCCGATCTAAAGTGAGAGACAAGGGTACTGTCATCTGCAAAACTGTAAACAGGATTATTTGTTTCGGTCAGCAGGTCATTAATATAGATGAGGAACAGAGTTGGTGAAAGTATTGCGCCCTGAGGCACGCCCGCGTTGATGGTGAATGTGTCCGAGATGTGTCCATCGACTGCAACGTGCAGAGATCGGCTCTTAAGGAAGCTGGCAAGCCAGCTGCAGAGAGAGGCTGGCAGTCCGAACGACGGTAGTTTGTTGAGCAGTCCGTCATGCCAAACTCTGTCGAATGCCTTTGAAATATCCAACGCAATCGCTCGAGACTCTCCGTAGTTCTCAATTGCCCTACTCCATATATGAGTGAGATAGCCCAATATATATCCTGTCGATCTCTCTTTGCGAAAGCCGTATTGATTATCGCTGATTATTTTGTTGTTCTCGAGGTACTTGAGTAGTTGCTGATTGACTACACGTTCCATGACTTTGGAGATTATTGGAAGCAAGGCAATTGGACGATAGTTTGAGGGCGTGGTTTTCTTGCCTTTTTTTGGAGCAGGTTGCACTCGAGCGACTTTCCAAGAAGATGGGTATATCCCTTTTCCGTAAGACAGAGAAAAAAGCCTGGAAAAAACGGGTGTTAGTTCGTTGGCGCAGTTCTTTAACACGATGGCAGGTATTCCGTCCGGTCCTGATGCCTTTTGCGTATCTATATTTTTAAGGATTTTACGAATATCACGGTGATGAAATTTGACTTCTGCCATGGTAGTGTTGATGTTCGATATGGTGGGGAGAGTCTTGCCTTGGGGGACGTCTAAGGTAGAGTGCGAAGAAAACATTTTGGCGAGCATGTTTGCTTTTTCCTTGGCTGTAGTCGCCGTGATGCCACGTTCGTCTGTCAAAGGTGGGAGAGACGTTTCTGTAAAGTTGTTACTTACTGCCTTTGCTACCGACCAGAAATTTCTGGAGCCACTGGGGCATTGCAAAAGTTTATTCCTGATTCTTTGATTGTGTTTGTCCTTAGTTTCGTCGATAACACGCTTGCATTCGTTTCTCGCTTCGACAAAATAATGGCGATTTTCGGCGGTCTGATTTTGCTGCCAGTACTTGTAGGCTTGCTGTTTCCTACCCACAGCTCTTTCGCATCTTCTGTCGAACCAGGGCTTTCCTTTTGATGGTAACTTGATGGAATTTGGGATGTATGCTTCCATTCCTGAGAAGATTACTTGCGTGATCTTTTCGCAGCAGACTGACGGGTCGTCAGCGCCAAAGCAGACGTCGAGCCAAGGAAAATCTAGGTAGAACTTCCTTAGATCGTCCCAGTTTGCAGAATTGTAATGCCAGATTTTGCGAGGCAATGGTGGATCCTTCTGTATGAGTGGCAATTCACAAACCGTTGTAATAAGTTTGTGGTCGGAAGTACCTAATGGCGGACCAACTGTAACTGTGTACTGGTCAGGATTGGTGGTTAGAAAAAGATCCAGGAGGGCGGCGAATTCGCCCCTCTCTGAGATTCGAGTTGGTTCGTCTATAATTTGAGTAAGCCCGCAGCTGATGGCGAATGCTTCAGCCTCTCTACCTTCGTTGTCGGTCTTGGTGTGATGTTTGAGCCAGTTGGTGTATTGAGTCAAAAGTAGTAGCTAGTGTTGAAAAAAAGCTTTGGTAGGCTCTATCGCTCGGAGGGCGATAGAGACAACATATAAACTTGGTTAATCCCTTGGCGGTGAACTTGAGCCACATGACGTCAAGGTTGTTCGGTTCGAGTGTTTCCTCGCGGTGACATGAAAGGTCGCTTCGGACAAAAAGGCATATTCCGAACTTATGTCTAAATCCGATATGTAAGTCGTAACCAGGATAAGGGTAGTTCACTGTTGTTGTAGAACATACTTGTGTTTCTGTAAGGGCTAGTATGTGTGGTCTATTTGCTGGTAGATGTTGGTGTACCGAATTTATGTTTGTATTTAGGCCTCTTATGTTGCAGAAATCAATTCTAAATTGGTTCGGTATCTTTGCTGTCCGTGAAATGCGGAATGAAGGGCTCCCAGGGCCACCCAGCGCCCGGAGATCCGAATGGCCGGGGAGTTTACCTCCGGAACATTTTGATCTTGGATGCACCATCATGTCCATATTATTATATTCCTACTGTGGAACACGGAACCACCAGCGCGGAAACGGAACGGATGACAATGTTATATCAGTTGAGATGTGTCTATATAAAAATAAAAGATGAGAGATCGTAATCAGTTTGTGTCATTTGTGGTATAATTTTTTAATAGACTAAAAAAAACTATTCCTACTGCATTTGGTATGAATTTATTTTATTATTTCAATAGCTGAATCACTAATATAAATACGTCTGTAGTTAAATTCCATGTTTTATTACTAAAAATTGTTCTATTTAAAGAAGCCGAATATATCATTTCAGGTTCCTAAAAATTTGAAAATTAACGTCCTTTGGATAGTTAATTAGTATATGAACTCCTACTGGCAGGAACGTCAAACTGGTGAGAGCAGTTTGATTACGGGGAGTGACGCCCCCGCCATCCGAGTTGCCATGGGATATGGCCCATCAAATCCCATCGTCCTCCCCCAGGCTGGACAACACCGAAGTACAAAGTTTGGAGCCGATCAATGACAGTTTGTGACAAGAACATCAAACTGGTGAAAGCAGTTTGATTACGGGGAGTGACGCCCCCGCCATTCCGAGTTGCATTGGAATTTGGCCCATCAAATCCCATCGTCCTCCCCCATGCAGGAGAACACCGAAGTACAAAGTCTGGAGCCGATCAATGACAGTTTGTGACAAGAGGGGCTGCATTGTATTAGCTGGCAGTAACGTCAAACTGGTGAGAGCAGTTTGATTACGGGGAGTGACGCCACGGGATGTGGCCCATCAAATTCCATCGTTCTCCTCCAGGCTGGAGAACACCAGAGTACAAAGTCTGGAGATGATCACTGGGGAGTGATCCAACAAACCCCATTTTTACCTCTGTCAGGCTAGGGACCACCAGAGGAATAAGTCTGAGGCCGATGCTTCCAGTGGAGCGGCCCTAGGTGGTAGATGCATACGCCTACTCGCATCGTCTGGTGAAAGATCACCCCACCAGAACTGGGAAGCGCTAAGTGGTTTTCCCAAATCACGTTCCGCTTCTGCGCTGGTGTTCCCGGGTTCCACAGTAGGAATATATGGACATGATGGTGCTTCCAGGATCAAAATATTCCGAAAGTAAACTCCCCGGCCATTCGGATCTCCGGGCGCTGGGTGGCCCTGAGAGCCCTTCATTCCGCATTTCACAGATAACAAAGATACCGAACCAATTTAGAATAGATTTCTGCAACATAAGAGGCCTAAATACAAACATAAATTCGGTACACCTGCATCTACAAGCAAATACACCACACATACTAGCCCTTACAGAAACACAAGTATGTTCTACAAAAACAACAGTGAACTACCCCTATCCTGGTTACGACTTACATACCCTATTTAGACATAAGTTCGGAATATGCCTTTTTGTACGAAGCGACATTTCATGTCACCGCGAGGAAACACTCGAACCGAACAACCTTGACGTCATGTGGCTCAAGTTCACCGCCAAGGGATTAACCAAGTTTATATGTTGTCTCTATCGCCCTCCGAGCGATAGAGCCTACCAAAGCTTTTTCTCAACCCCATCTGCCACTTTTGACTCAATACAGGTCGATCACCCCAGTTCAGAAATAATCGTTCTGGGAGACTTCAATGCCCACAACACAAACTGGCTCAAACATCACAACAAGACCGACAACGAAGGTAGAGAAGCTGAAGCATTTGCCATCAGCTGCGGGCTTACTCAACTTGTAGACGAACCAACTCGAATCTCAGAGAGGGGCGAATTCGCCGCTCTCCTGGATCTCTTTCTAACCACCAACCCTGACCGGTACACAATTACAGTTGGTCCGCCATTGGGTACTTCGGACCACAAACTTATTACAACGGTGTGTGAATTGCCACTCATACAGAAGGACCTACCATTGCCTCGCAATTACAATTCTGCAAACTGGGACGATCTAAGGGAGTTCTACCTAGATTTTCCTTAGCTCGACGTCTGCTTTGGCACTGACGACCCATCAGTCTGCTGCGAAGAGATCACGCAAGTAATCTCCTCAGGAATGGAAGCATACATCCCAAATGAATCGGTCACTTGAGAAACAACATAAGTCACTGTTTGGCCGAAAACGAGATATTAGCAATTTCGTAATCTATACATGTAAACACCTATTCCAGCGAAATACCACATAAGTCAGACTATACGTTATTCGTTAATGTACGGTAAAAATATTTCATTCATTTGAGAAATAACATAAGTCATTCGACTTATGTTGTTTCTCAAATGAAGTCAAAGCTGGTGTCAATAGGAAACGTGAGCTGGTACTAGACGGAACACGAGACAGCTCAGATTTAGGCGAAAATTGGGACTCGGGGGGGTTTTCGGGGTCGGGAAAAACGAATTTTGACATAAAAAAACTGTGGAACCTAGGGGGTAGGCTTCGCGAAAAAAAAATCGATTTTATAGGTGGAAATCAACGAAAGTCGGTGTGGTGGGTCGGACGGGTACCATTTAAAGGGGTCCCTATTTAGTGTGAAGTTACGTCGAGCATAGTAGTATTATTAAAGAGCATTGTGAGACATGTTAGAGGGATATTTGGGAGAGTGGAGTTATGTCAAGCGTAGTATTATTAATATAAGTGCGTTGTGAGACATGTTAGAGGGGTAATTCGGAGTGTGAAGTTACGTCGAGCGTAGTACTATTATTAAAGAGTGTTGTGAGACATGTTAGAGGGATATTTGGGAGTGTGGAGTTACGTCGAGCGTAGTACTATTATTAACATGTCTCACGTTAGAGGGGTATTTGGAAGAATGGTTACGTCGAGCGTAGTAGTTGTGTTCCTCTAAATATATCTTGTTTCTAACAAAACGTGGTTTAATTAATTTCTAACCACAACTACAACATAATTAGGCAAACAAAAATTAAAAGCGTCGTTAATTTGAGAAACAACATAAGTCATCGACATTCAAAATTTTTTCCTGCTTCAAATGAGAGTTTATAAAAAAAATCCCTGTTAACACCTATTTGGATCATTACAACAGATTGACGGAAAAATCGTGAGTTATGTAGTTAATCAGGGACATATTCTCTAATGTTTTATCTAGCTTCTGAACATTTTGCACAAGCTGACTTATGTTGTTTCTCAAATGACCGATTCAAATGCCATCAAGTTACCACCAAAAGGAAAGCCCTGGTTCGACAGAAGATGCGAAAAGGCTGTAGGTAGGAAACAGCAAGCCTACAACAAGTACTGGCAGCAAAATCAGACCGCTGAAAATCGCAATTATTTTGTCGAAGCGAGAAACGAATGCAATCGTGTGATCGACGAAACTAAGGAAAACACAATCAAAGGATCAGGAATAAACTTTTGCATTGTCTCAGTGGTTCCAGGAATTTCTGGTCGGTAGCAAAAGCAGTAGGTAACAACTTTACAAAAACGTCTCTCCCACCTTTGACGGATGAACGTGGCATCACGGCGACTACAGCCAAGGAAAAAGCAAACATGCCCGCTAAAATGTTTTCATCGCACTCTACCTTAGACGTCCCCAAGGCAAGACTCTCCCCACCATATCGAACATCAATACTACCATGGCAGAAGTCAAGTTTCATCATCATGATATTCGTAAAATCCTTAAAGAACTAGATACGCAAAAGGCATCAGGACCGGACGGAATACCTGCCATCGTGCTAAAGAACTACGCCAACGAACTAACACCCGTTTTTTTAAGGCTTTTTTCTCTTTCTTACGGAAAAGGGATTTATCCATCCTCTTGGAAAGTCGCTCGAGTGCAAACTGTTCCGAAAAAAGACAAGAAAGCCACGCCCTCAAACTATCGCCCAATTGCCTTGCTTTCAATAATCTCCAAAGTCATGGAACATGTAGTCAACCAGCAACTACTGAAGTACCTCGAGAACAACAGAATAATCAGCGATAATCAATATGGCTTTCGCAAAGAGAGATCGACGGGAGATATATTGGCCTATGTTACTCATATATGGAGTGGGGCAATTGAAAATTACGGAGAGTCTTGAGCAATTGCGTTGGATATTTCAAAGGCATTCGACAGAGTTTGGCATGACGGACTGCTCAACAAACTGCCGTCCTTCGGACTGCCAGCCTCTCTCTGCAGCTGGCTGGCCAGTTTTCTTAAATACCGATTCCTACACATTGCAGTCGATGGTCACATCTCGGACACATTCACCATCAACGCGGGCGTGCCTCAGGGCGCAATACTTTCACCAACTCTGTTCCTCATCTATATTAATGACCTGCTGATCGAAACGAATAATCCTGTTTACAGTTTTGCAGATGACAGTACCCTTGTCTCCCACTTTAGATCAGAAAAACCCTTACCAGCTACTGAGACTCGTCACCGCAGACAGGAGCAGATTACAGCAATTAATCAAGACCTGGAGAAAGTTCAAACTTGGGGCGACCGAAATTTGGTCCAGTTCAATGCAGCAAAGACCCAAGCAGCAACGTTTACCAAGAGGGCCAATACAGCGTGCCCTGACATCATTATGGCAGGATCGACCATTCCTTCATCCTCGTCTATCGGACTGCTGGGTGTCTCGGTTAACAGCGATATGTCATGGCATGACCATGTTGCTAACATCGCAAAATCAGCCTCCCAGAAGCTTGGTGCGCTATTTCGCAACAAAAAACTCTATACACCGCAGCAGTTGCTCTTGCTGTACAAAGCGCAAATAAGACCGTGCTTAGAATATTGCTCACATGTCTGGGGTGCCGCACCAAAGCATACCCTAAAGCTGCTGGATTCCATTCAGAAGAGAGCTGTGTGTCTCGTTGGCGACTCGGAGTTGACCCGGAATCTGGATAGTCTGGAACACCGCAGACATGTGGCCGAGATGTCTCTATTTTACAGATACTTTCACGGCAGATGTTCCCAGGATTTGGCCCGCATCATCCCGCCCCTGGCAACTCCTGTCAGACAGTCACGACAGACGGCAAGAGCCCACCATTTCGTCGTACAACTAGAAACACCTAGAACATCGCTTTACAAGAACTCCTTTGTCTGGCGCACTGCATCACTGTGGAACTCACTTCCAGGACATCTGTTCCCACTAATTACTACCTACAACTATTCAACAACCGTGTCAATCAACATCTTCGCTCACACACCGCTCGTCGAGCGTCATAGGATCTCCCTTTAGTGTGTGTGCCACTGCCATAAAAAAAAACTAGGAGCGAACTTTAAATTGAAAAGTTATGCAGAATTTAGAAAATTGCACAAAAAATATTTGTTAAATATTTCTAACCTACATTTGATCTAAGATTGGATGTTGTGTTCAAGATATTTACGCTTTACAACTAATTTTTGGGGATTTTGATAGGCTGTAAGATCCAATTTAGAGCGTAACGGCTCGCATTTCCCTACCTTCGTTTTGTTTTAAAAAACCATCTCTTGATATTAACTTCCAGCTTAATCTGAAATACATCATTTTTGATTTCAACTTTAATCTCAAAATTTTGCCGTATGTGAATCTTAGAATATCCAACGTCAAAGCAGTTATTGCTTTCTAACAAAAATTACATTTTAAAATAATACCATACACTTAACACGGTATTTACTTTTAACTCGCCCTCAAAAAAATCTGGTTTTTATGCTTTAGCTTTCCTATAAACAAGACAAAGCTAATCTAAACATGAGCAAGTTGTTCATGCTCATGATAGAACCAACTGGATTAGCAAACTTTCTGATATAGACTTGTTATTAAATGTCCCTTAAAAGCTGCGATCGTTGAACTGGAGTAAAGATTGCACTGAAATATCTGTGAAATTGAAATAAAAATTGCATATTACGTTGTAACTTCGTTATTTGAATATAAGCTTTCAAATTCAGCCTTAAAGGATTTTATTTTTCGTCCGCCGATTGACGCTTTAGATTTCAAATTTCTCAATATAAGAATGAAACTGGACGGGATATGAGTCAAGATATGAGTGGTGGGCAAGGTGCGAAATGACCCTCGCGGATAAATCCATCATGGTATGCATTATTCACTCACATTTAATATTTTTTTCAGGATCTACACAAAAGCATTCTACCCATAGCGGTGATGTCCATAGTATCATTTGCCCTCATAGTGATCCTCATGGCGTCACAGTTCCCAGTGGTATTAGAATCTGAGGCTTGGGCTCTGATGTCCTCTCTAGTTATCACTGCTTCGGCTTCGACGGCTATGTTGCTATTAGGTGAGTAAATCGAGTTTCAGCAATAGCTCTTGTACACATCATCTATACGAGTTAAAAATTAGAATTAACCTGAACTATTTGCATGCCAATTTCATTTCTGCATTAACCTTGGACATGACACGAAAATTTATTACAAACTAACATTAATGATTAAAAGAATAATAGATCCGATCCTGGATATATAGAACGTACCTCATTGTTAGAGAGTCTGGATGTTTGACTTAATTTATTACAAACTTATATTTCTCTCACATTCAGTTATTTGAAAAGTTAAGGTCAGCTTTGTTATATTTGTTTTTGCATTTCAATAGCCATTGAAACTGTATATAAGTTACATTAAAATATGAATGAGCCTGCACAGTAGAGGACCTCACTATGATCTTATGGTATGCCTATTCTAGCTCACACCTCATGTAACCTTCTGTCAACAAATTCCGTTGAAAATATTGTTAAAGGCAGGTTGCTTTTAGGTCTTCTAATAGTATTGTTTTCCTTAAAAAATAGGGTGTTTTAATTGTTGCAGCTGCAGGGTCGATACATAATGATGCATATTACTGCTGGACTTAGGTTATTTTTAAACCAACATATCTTTTAGCGAATTTCAATACTTCTTACATAATAATTATTACGAAAGTTTAAGTTTGAAAATTCCTAAATTGCAGAAGTAAAATACATATAAACACATTTTATTGAATTAGGAATATATTTCCTGTCGTTTTTTTTCCTTATTTAAATGCACAATACAGCTACATTTTCTTAACTATTCGACGTAATTTTCAATTCTTTAGAAATTAATTTATTAAATACCAAAAGTATGGCCTCTTCATTAATTTCTTCAATCTCATGTGTGCCTAAGTGTGTGTCTTTTGCTTTAGTATTTTTTCTGTCTAAAAGGGCAGGGGTAATTTGTGTAATCTTATACACTTTCACATACTGCTTATCTCAGATATTTTCCTTTATTTCAAATTTATATATAGGTAATATGGTTTTATCGTTGAAGAAAAGAATTTTATTTTATTGACGTGCTTTATTTATCTATTTATTTGAGATTTTCTGCGACGAAAATTGGCCTAATCTCAGTGTGTTCCTTTAGTCAAATTATGATAACCAGATAGGTAACACTTTATCGCTTTATATCGGTGCTTTGAGACGAATAGTTGAGAATTTTTGAATTCACCTTTATTTGCTCTTCCAGCTCTCTCTATAGTTCAATATATTAATTATCGATATATACTCTATCATCGGACAAGAACGCGAATTCCTGGAAATACGAGGAAGCAATAATATAAATGGCGTTCTAATATTAAAACTTTTCATCGCAACACAACAGAAGTCTAAAATAAAAATACGCTTGAACGTTCAATATTTCATATAAAACGTTTTAAATTCCGTTATTGTTTATTGTAGCCGGCCGACATGCACCGTTGCCACTTTTTGCTCTCCTCTTATTCATCCACACAATGTTGCCGCTTTCAAGGTCAGTGGCATTAGCATTGGCTACCATAGTAACAATAGCGCATGTGGCAACGTCAATAGCTCACAGACTGCACGAGGATGACGCTGATTTAATTCAGGTGAGTAGTATCTTGGTTTAGGTAATATTAATTGAGTCTATTTGGTTTCGTATAATATTTCTTCTTAACAACAAATATTAAAAAGTCGTTTTATATCGAATATAAAAAACGCATTGGGTTTTGGGTTACGTTTATTGTATTTCTTATTATAGAGTGTTCTTGAAGTTTATGTCATCCTTTCGGCAATAAGGGACTGGGAACTCTACAAGAAGTTCATAAAATTGACTTTCTTGTCAAGTCTCTTTTAGCAGCTATTGCTCCCTCCTTGAGAGGGAGAACTGAAATCCATTTTTTATGGAAGTATCTTTAAATCAACCTACATATTTAGATACAATTGAGGGATTTGTAATAAAAATGGTTTATGTCTGTGTTTTACACTTTTGAGATAATGGGAGCCGAACTTATTAACATTTTAAAAATTTTCAAATTCAAATTCAAATTCAAATTCAAACAAGTTTATTTGTCTTTTAATAATCCATACATTGAGAACAGAATAAAAATAAATTACATTTAGACAAAAAGGACTACACCGCGACTATAAACAGCCGATATCAGCATGCACACAACAAGTTGTACGCAAGTGTGGTACAGCCCTATTAACCCATAATACATAAAATGTAACTAATTCAATCTTAGTAAAAACTTAAATACCAACAAGGGACGAGGCCGGTAGCGCACAGAATCAACCAGGAGCGCCGGGCGGAGAGGAATCAGAATAAATGACACAATATATTAATCTGCATCTACGTTCACGTTCACGAGGATAAGCGAGCGACCGATAATCTCCGAAAATTCGATGTAATAATGTAATAAGCAACCAAAAATTGCAACAAAAAAAATAAATAAAAGGTTATATATATACAAACATATATATACCCGCATAATGAAACATTCAGATTCTACTCAGTTACGCCCTGATGTTCCAAAAGATGTTTTTTTAATAAATGAGGAAAAGCGTCCATGGGGAAAAATCTTTAACATGATTTGGCACGGAGTTCCACATATGAGAAGCGATAAATGTAAATGATTTTTGAAAGGCTGCTGTTTTATGTTGTGGCACTCTATAGTTGTCAATGTTCCTCGTATAATGGGGATGTGGAAACAAATGAAATTGTGCTTTAAGATAAGGCGGTTACCCACTTTTTAATACACTATAAACAAAGTTAAATAAATGATACTTTCTACGATTTGACATATTCAAAATACCATTGTTATTTAAATAAGGTGTAACATGATTCCTAAAAGGAAAAACGCATGCAACAATTCTGAATCTTTTGTATTTGCTGTGACGTTTGCATAGATAGAGAATCTCCGTAGACGACATCCCCGTAATCAAACAACGATAAAATAAGACTGTCGCATAAATAATATTTTGTTTTAGGAGGCAAGAATTGTTTTAAACTATAAAGCTTCCTTAATTGGAAGTATGCAATTTTTAACTTACTGTGAGCTTGAAATGAAAGAGATTCGTCAAATATGACGCCCAAATTTTTAGATTCCGTAACTAAAGGCAGAAGAGTATCATCAATCCTTGGTGTGAAATCCTCTGCAACTCTATTTGCACTATTTCCACGATTATTAAAAAAAATAATACAAGACTTTGTAGCATTTATTTTCAAATTGTGACTCTTAGAAAAGCTGCCCAAACTATTTAAATCAGTGTTAAAATGTTCCAGGGAAAGATTCATATTGTCTAAGGAGAATGATATGTATAATTGTGAATCATCGGCATATTGTTGTATTTTTGAATATTTTATGCAATCATGCATATCAGCAACATACAGTGAGAACAATAATGGACCCAATATTGAGCCCTGGGGCACACCTGTGTTTATCAATAAATACCCGGACTTCACCAATCCACACTCCCCTCCAATCTCAACGCAATGTGATCTGCCTCTAAGATATTGGGAGAAGACCCTGATAGACTTATCCTAAAGGCCATAATAATGAAGCTTAGCTAACAGTAAATTATGGTTAGAGTATCAAAGGCCTTACTAAAGTCCAACAGAGCTAGACATGTGATTTCTTTTTTATCTTCATTACGTCGAATTTCATTTAAAACATTAACTAAACTGGTTGCAGTACTAAAGTTTGGCCGAAAACCAGACTGGCAATCAGGTATAATATTTGACAAGCTCACATAATTGTATAATTGAGAATAAACATGTTTTTCGATGAGTTTCGACACAGCTGAAAGAATGCTAATCGGTCTTAGATCTTTTGATTCCACACGATGTGGAATTTTCGCCAGCGGTGTTATTACAGCCTTCTTCCAGATGGCCGGAAAATAACTCTCCAAAACACAGCTATTTACTATATTTATTAGGGAGTTCAGGCAATAAGGAAGACACAGTCGAAGATCCCTAACAGAAATGGCATCCTCGCCAACAGCAGAGGTAGTTATCTTGTTAAGATGTTTTAGTAAAGTATCTTCGTCCAATAATTCCAAATTAAATTCCGATGTAACACTAGGGTGATTAGTAGAATTATAATAATTAATTTTGTCATCCGAAACAGAATCAATTGCTTGAGTGCAAGATGAAAAATTTCAGTGTATTAGGGTCACATAAATCGTTTGGTAAGGCATCTGCCTTGCTACGCGATAAATTTAATTGATTTGCATTTACCCAAAAATCTTTACCCTTCTTTGAGGAAAAATGATTGAAATATGAGATTTTTTCTCTAATAATGGCATGCTTAGTGTAGTTTCGAAGTTCCCTATAATATTGAAGATGAACCACTGTTTTAGTTTTCAAATATTTTCGATACGCTTTGTCTCTTAGACGCATCATGTATTTAATATTATCCGTAATCCACGGAGTGAGGCTCTTTTCTTTAACTTTAATGGCGCATGTTTATTCATTAAATATAATATGTTTTGATTAAAAATTCCTAGTTTAGTATCTATATTTTCTGTATACAAAATTCTATCCCACTCTAATTGTTGTGCATCATATTGAAACTGTTCCAAATCTATATTTATATAATCACGAAACTGTAAAAATCTAGGCGTATCTTGAACTTTAGGAATGCCTAGCACTGCATATACCAAGTTATGATCAGTAACTGAATTTGATACTGGTACGGATTCTGCCATTATTAGATTGAGATCCCTGGTTGTAATTATTACATCAATAAGGCTAGAACTATCTGTAGATAAATTAATACGAGTGGGATCTCTTATTACTTGATGTAAATTATGGACATCCAAAATATTCTGAAGTTTTCGTTTACCTAGAGAATCACCCAAGAAATCAATATTAAAATCGCCCATCAATATAACACTCTCATACATAGGTACAGCCACATCTAAAATATCCTCGAGAGTATCAATGAAATTTTCCTGATTAGCAGATGGTGATCTATAGAGACTAACGGCTAGTATATTTTCATTATTAGATTTAAATTTAGTGCTAATATATACGAAATCAGGAGAAACACGTTCAAAATTAACAAGTGAATATTTAATAGATTTCTTAATATAAAACCCAACACCTCCGCCTCTGCCGTTTCTTTCCCTCCTTACGAAATTATATTGGGGTATCCTAAAAGAGCTATTCTCATACTGCGGTGATAACCAGGTCTCTGAGAGGCCTAATACATCAAATTGGTATGAACTAACATAATGAGAAAATTCGTCGAAACCCATATTCAAAGGTCGTACGTTCAAATGAGCCACCACAAAATCGCTCACATGCCCAAAGCTATTATCAAATGAGGCTCTCCGGAAGTCAGCCGCTCGCTCAATCCCAACATTATCTGCCATTGCAAGACCAACGCCAACCCCCCGCCCCAGCCGCACCCCGGCGCCACCCCAAGCCTGCATCCATGTAATACCTAGCCAAAAAATACATCTTGTATCCTAATATCTTAAAAACTAATATAGTAAAAATAGTAACAATTAAAAAATAAAGATCTATACTCATAGTAATGTTGATTATAACGATTATATTGGAAAGGCCGCATATCGGTGCTATTACAGTCCCACAACTAACATAAATGTGTACTGCTAGGAATTAAAATAAACACAAATTAGGATAATGATATGAACAGAAAGTGAAACAACATTGAAAAATTAAATGAAACCAGTTGAAATCAGCTCCAATAGGGATCATAATATATTACACGCAGGCGCTGCCCGAAAACGATTAAAAACAATACAGACTTTAAAATAAATTAAGAAAACTAATTATATCCATTAAGAAAGTCAAAAACATCAAAATAACTCTTAAAATCAATTGGCTAATTAAGCAATTAGATCCTTCATAGGTAGATTCACTGATTGATGAATTAAATCATGTGGTTTTATATATAATTAATATTCATTTTTTAACATATACCTATTTGCAGGGACGATCGGAAATACCATAATATACCAAAAATATATCATAGCATAGATTTGATAAGTGTGCAGTGTTTTAGGTCGATATGTTACAAAAAAAATCAGTTACATACCTCGAGCCGCTATGTACAAGACACATTATGAAGGTTACATTTTAGTAGTTGTGCAAGTACCCCTGATAATAAAAATTCACAGGACTAACCAACAAGCCGAGCCAAGTCCGCCGTAGACCGCAGAAGGGCTTTAGCCCCATCACGTAAAACAAATACTTTACCCGCTATCGTCCAGCAGGAATTATTAAAATGTTGTCTCGCATCTTTAAATAAACTAAGATTAGTAGCAGTCAACAATTCCGTGATAAGAATTTTGGTACAAAAAAATATTTGATCGCGCATCCATCGCTGGTAAAAAGAGACAACGATAGGTCGTGGCTTCGTTGAATCGGGTTCCCTACTCCCTAAACGGTAGCAGTAATTTAGATAATTCTTGTTTATTCCGGGATCAATTTTTGAGCTGTTCAAATTGATGACGTTTTGGTAAAGATTGTCGTGCTGTTCCTCACTTAAAAAGGCATTATTGTTGACTGCCATGATGGATCTCTCTCCTTCTGTCTTTAATCTCTCAATCTCTTCGTTGATACCTCGCAGGCTATTAGTAAAAGACTTTTCAAAATCAGAGAACTGCTCTGACAACTCATGGAGATCACTCACTTCTGCATTCGAACTAGTCACAGCTATTTTGCCTTGAAGTTCGCCTTTAAAACGTTTAAGTTCGGCAGTGAATTTTGCCGCCATATCGTCCATGCGGGAACTCAATTTCTGTAGTTCGTTACCTTGTCTGGTAGAGATTGAAGCACTCTGTTCGCCCTTATTACCCATCACCACACTGAGAAGTTTTTCACAGTTTATATATAATTTTAATTACTATATTTTTGTTAAAAACACACTATTTTGAGCACCGATCTGAATACGTTCTACCCACTCAGCAGCGCCATCTACTAATTTTGATTGTGTTGATGCAAAAACTTGGATGTTTAAGGATTTTGATCCAAACAGGAAAAAGTCTGCAAGAGTATTATTAATTTTATAAATTTTTAAAGCACCGAGTAAAAAAAACAAGTTTACTAAGAAATTCAGCATGGAAACATAAAAATTTATTCATAATCTAACTGTAACAAGTCTTCCTTCAGTTTCGCTTCATGGGTTTGCCTTGACTTTATAAGATACCTTTCCCATCGCTATATTTTTCTTTTCTCCATATGGTATTATATACAAACAACTTGTGGTATAGAGATAGAACAAAGTCAAGAAGTGTTTGGAAAAATATATTTCAATCTCTTAATTATAAATTTTTGGAATTGTTTTAAAAACCTTTCCCCCATTGAAAACATATTTTAGCGGACATATGCATTGTGTAAATGAAAATTCTGCATCTAAGCGTAAATGGCGTAAATTACTGCTGATGATATTTAAACTCAAATTTGAAATTCTTTAATGTTAATGTACATACAATTGCACTTACATACGCCATAAAAGCTCAAAATCACATTCTGCATGCATACATGCATAAATCACCAGAATACATTTTAAAACTTACATTTAATAAAATCATTAAAATTATAAGACGAGTTCTCAATAAAAATATATTCAATCCTGCTTTTAGAATTGTTTTGAAGTAAGTCCCTTATAGCATTAGAAGTACATTAAAAAAATTTACTGTGATGGGAGGGACAAAATGCCGCGCACCCTGAAGATTTCTCTGCAATCGTCTTTATACCCCGCTACACCCAAAAGTCTCACAACCCTTCTTTGTAGACCAAATATTCTATTGGCGTATAATGAATGACCCCATGCCAAGAAGGCATATGACATAATCGAGTGAAATAGTGCATAGTACACTGTACGCAGAACCGGAATAGACACGCAGTCCACCAAGCGACGGAGCGCAAGCAGTGCACCTCTCAAGCGCTTTGCTACTAGATCTACATGAGCATCCCATTTAAGTTTTGGATCTATAAGAACACCCAAGAACTTTACGTTCAATAGACTTCCATTTATGTCCCCTAAATCACGCAGTGAAAAGATTTTTTTTTTAGTTTTGCTTTCATTGAGAAAAAGCCCGTTCGCATCAAACCAATCTCTGACCTCCCACTGTGCATCTCCCAACCTCTCCATTGCTATTTCCAGGGAGCAAGTCGAGTGGCAAAGGGTAGTGTCATCGGCAAAAGGGTGAAATTCGTCTTCAATTCACCAGAACGCAGGTCATTAATGCAAATTTAAAATAGTAAGGGTCCTAGTACCGAGCCCTAAGGTACCCCAATAGTAATACGACGTTCTGTAGACAACACATCCCCCACCCTCACAAGCTGAAACCTGCTGTCCAACAATGAGTCATGGTTTTAGCGGTAAAGTTGTAATATTGGAGTTTTTTAATGAGGAGGTCTTCCGGCACACAACCTAATGCCTTGCTCAAATCGCATAGCAAAACAGCATTATACTCCATTGATTCAAAAGAGCTTGATATTTTGTCAATCAGGTCCAAAATCGCAAAAACTGTGCTCCTGTTCCTGTGAAAACCACATTGGCATTCATCAAAGCAGTCGCTCGCCTCAAAGAATCCCACTAGTCTCAGAGCCATATACTTCTCAGCTATTTTAGATATAACTGGCAACAAGAAAATAGGTCTATAGTTAGAAGCATCATCTTTATCTTCCTGTTTAAAAATTGGTATTACCATTGCCCGTTTGAGAATATCAGGAAACATGTTTTTCTTTTGAAGCAAAGATTTATTAACCTTGTTAATGGTACAATTATACAATGGTACATATTTATACACTTTATTTGGTTAACATTGAGGCCAAAGATATATCTACTGCTTTTGTTTTTAAAGTTATTTATTATATCTCTCATATCATTAAAAGTAATTTCTAAAAATGAAAATCTACTATTTGGCAACGTTGTTGTTTTAGATTTTTTAGTGGATCCAGATAATTTTTACGTATTTTGTTTACTAGGTAATGTGTAATACTGGTGAAAAAAAATCATTAAATTTACCTGGTGTTAAATTATGACTGAAATCTAAATGACTATCACAACCTCGGTGACTGTTTATAACAATGATCATAAAATTGATTGTCATTGGTTTATAATATTCCACATTACTCTTGTAAGATTACCTGCAGCAGCAATTAATTATTCTGCCATTCGACGCCACCCTGGCCCTCTATAGCTATTCTATATATTTTTTATCCTTATATTCATTTGTTATACCAGGTTGGCCATATTGACGACCAATTTTACCCAATAATCCGAGGTTCTTATCATCACCCTCAATTCATTGTCAAACCACGAGGTATCGCCCGCTTGATCTAATCTAAACCTAAACTATTTTTCGGGAAATTGCTTTAAATAAGATATTTCTAGGATTTGCATAAATTTTGTGAACTTTTGATTATCATTTATGCTAAGGTTATCTATAAAATTAAAAGGGCTCGCCTCAATTAGGTTATAAACAATTAGCAACCCCTGCTGGGTTATTGGTCTGCAGAGTTTCTTTTTTTCCTGTTTGAAATTAGATGTACCATCAATGGCAATTCAAGGTCAGAGTAATAATTGGGAATTATGATCAGAGAGATCAGACTGTAATATCTGCGTTGGCAGCTTAGCAGATGTTAGCTAAACAAGCGTCTCCCCTGGTTGTTTCGTAGATAGTATGTTGAAAATCGTAGCCACCCAACGTATCACAAAGTAGAATTCCCTCACCAGCCACCACTGTGTTCTTACCTACCACCCAGGTGTTCAGGAGATCATCAATTATATGTAGGCAGGTGTCAAAAGAGCCAGCCGAAGACCTGTAAACAGCCAAAACATAAACATTCAGATCATTGATACATACACAACATAACTCCAAGCATTTTTCTCAACACTAAAACGTATGACACTGTCCACTTTGGTTTTTTCTTTCTGCTGTCATCTTTCTAAGTCGGAGGTTTCATGCCTGGTTGCGGCTTCGTGACTTTTTCCAGATAGCTTTTCATGTTTTCGGATTCCCTTTCGTCTGTATTTCCGCCGCTTCCACCTGTTAGCGCCAATGCCAAGCCAGGTGACTCTGTTGGTTTATGACTGTTTCGGATTTTGTTTCATTGGCATATCGACGCGACGTTTATTTGCAGTCTTTCTTATAGTTCCGGCAGGCGAATCTTTAGACACTTCCGATATTGATTTCAACATCCGGTTTAACCTAATTAAATAGTCAATTTTCTCTTCTAGGAGTCGTTCCTTCTCTTCTAACAGAATGGTTTTACCCTCTAATTCTTCGACCAGTTCTCTCAGAAGCCCAAAATCCTCTTGGTGGGGTTTTGAGGTTATGTTATGCCATGCTCGCGACACAAAAGATGCGTCTCATCTATGATCTTCACTCTTTTCTTCCAGTCTCAGATACGATTTGTGGAGCACTTTCCCGCATTCCACGAGTACCATACCACCAAAAAGGTTTTGTTTTACAGCACGTAAAATTGCCATCTTTGTTACAAGTATTGCATTGGTCTCCATTTTAACGTCGCTTTGCGAGTATCTTTCTAGGTATCAGCAATAATCTTGATTAAACTTTGAGAAGAATAAAAATATGGCCTGGTCATTTTATATATCTTGCAGGACGACTGAAATAATAACCCAATGCTCGGGAATAAGCACCCGAACAATGTGTCCTATTGATTCCTCGATTATCCCGGCGCGCGGCGTCCCTGTCGCTCGGGAACACACTTTCGACACGCCACGCCACTCTGCGAGCTAGCGCGTTCCGTGGCGTGGCGTAAAATTTTTGGTTTAGAAACACACTATAGGCAAGCAGTCGCTGCGACGTACACCACACGTCAATTGATTGCGTTTATTTCCCAATTTAATTTTTTCTCGCAGTAGCAGTGTTTCTAGAAAAAGTTGAATAGGTACGCCAGCAGTACCGATTCTTCTAATTGGGAAGAGGAATTGGAAGAAGTTACAGTCTCTATCTATATATTAGAAAATAAGGCAAGTCATAGAGCATCCTGGGGACACGAAATTAACCAAAGAAGAGAAAATTGGGCGAATTTCATAGGCTGGTATAATTATTAATTCATATTATGGATCCTACACCCATCTTTTCGGATCCATACATGGAACTACATGTAAAGACTATGTACTACAAAACATGTACTCCATCTTTATTCAAACGACTTAATATTTCCAGTGTTTAAGCCAAACTTTCGTAAGAAAAAGTTATGTCGACGAAAAATTTTTTCTTATGTCAGGTGTGTCACTTTATTATCTTCACATAATTCAATAAAGAATTCATTTAGTTACCAGAAATTTTTAATTCCCGTCCAATTTCCTCCCAGGATGTCCGTCTCATATGCTTATCCCTGTAATCTCGGCATTTGACGTTGTATAAACAAACATTCATGCTCTCGCACTTTTTCAATAAGTAAGTCATCCATTTTAGGATTAAAATCGTATTAAAAATTACTGAATAAATTAACCGAATTCGCTTTTTGGCGCCTCAGTGCTCACCACGCGTGGCAACAAAAGTGTGGATTTCCACATGCTGCAGCATGCATGGAGTGGGACGTCAGCGTGGCGTGGAGTGATTTCCGTGCCGTGCGGTGTGTGTGTTTCCAGTCCATATAACAGCATTGTTTTTGAAGCTCCGCACTTTTTGCATAGCACGCCACGGTACGCGCTAGCTCGCAGAGTGGCGTGGCGTGTCGAAAGTGTGTTCCCGGCTTTAGTGAATGTATGGTCTGGTTCCAGAAACTTGTGGTAGATTTCTTGAAGATAAGTGGCTTTTACTAGATGCAGAAAACGTTTGAAAATCTTTTTATTTTGTCCATATCTACCCAAGAATCGCTGTATAGGCAATATATTATGCAGTGACAGTATTGCGAAGAACGTTTCTCATAAAATAAAAAGATCCTTTCCTGGAAACCTCTAGAAGAGACTATTTCATCCCAGATATACATGCTTGATTTACCTATGGTTACATGTCCAAAGTTGTCTCAAGTAAAATAATTTCGAAGTTGTTATTATGGAAGTTGGAAAGGTTTGCAGCAAGACCATCAGATAACATTGGTACCAGAGGATTATTTGTCCTTTTTCTGTGTCTCTTTCCGCTATAGTTTTTTTTTTTCGTCTTTTCGTGGTAAATGCCTTGTTGAAATTTGCTGCAAGTATTATTTGATCTTGGCTTAATACGCATTAAAAATGTATCTGCAATACAAATGCCTAGCTGGAAACTGGCCTGTATACAGGCAAAGAATATTCTACTACGATAGAATGTTCTTTGATACAGGATATACATCAAGTTCAATTCTCGGGATAAATAAATATTTGGTGTGTAAATTGGACCTCCGCGAATAATGACCTGGAATTTTGGGTTAGTTTGGGTTAAACATATTCATATGTTTAATGACTAGCTTACGCTTTTCTGGCTTAACTTTTGGGCAGGCTGCTACTTTAATCCTCTCCATAATCCCCAACATTATTAATTTTTTATATACGGTTCTGAATCTTTTATTACCTATATCGGGAGCTTAAGAAAAGATGTTTAGCATACTAATTTCAATATTTTTTCCTTCCCTTTAATGCAACCAGACAAAAATTAATTTTGAAGATGGTATGATGCGAGTATAACCCACGTATTCCTTTTCAAAGTTGCGCATCATTTTCATGTCCTTTGTTTTCCAGACGCGGTCTCGTCTCTCCTTTTTACGTGTCAACTTGACAATTATATCATCTGCTTCAGTTCTCGATGTACTGGTGGTCCTCATCGGGTTGGAACGGCTAGTACCATCGATCATTAACAATAGACTAGAAGGTTCACTCTAAGCCCCGCCCCAACATTTTCCTCTTTGCCCCGTCGCGGAACCTGATGAAATGCTGATTAACCGCTAAGCTCAGAAACATAACCAATTTTCTCAAGAACAGAAAATACCCTTTCCATTCTTACTTCCTTCCGGAAGATAGAATCAAGGGGCTTGATAACAAAATGTCACTAACCGATATCAAAAACGATATCGAAGACAGGGGCTACCACCCTAAGGAGATCTACTGGCTCAAGACCGGTAAGAGACGTCAGTTTCTAATCGATTTTGTGAAGGTACTTCTCTCACAATCGGACATCAAAATCCTCGAAGAGGAAAGAATCAACTTCATACCCGTAATCATCGAGCTGCCGAGAGGAAGCTTAGACAAAATCCATTCACAATGCCACAAAATAAATGTCAACAGTTTGGACACACCATTTCAAACTGTTTTGCCAAGCCTGTGGTGCCACAGGTGCGCAGACCCGCATTTCTACAAGGAATGCACAAAAACCTAAGAAACCCCAGCTAAGTGCTGCAATTGCGGGCGGAAAACACCCAGCAAATTACTCACTTTGCACAAAAAATCCAAACTACAAAAGACCACTACCTCGAACAATATCTGCAAACAACATCTCATATGCACAAATTACGCACCCACAACATGAAACCAATCCAATCACTACAGTACCAATAAACCCAAACAAAAACACAAACAAAGATACAAATACGAATGCTATGCAACAACCTAACGGTTTAATAACTCTTCTAGCTATGTCTAATCAGGTAGTAGCTAAACTTAATAGAATCACTAGTTTAATTAACAGCAATCCAACACTGAAATTATTCGCCAATTTCAGTGGCTAACTCGCACTCGTAATGCACACTCACGCACACAACACAAACACAACAAAAACCCTAAAAAATCAGAAACCCCAAAAAAATAATATCAATATCATTCCTATTTTCAAAATCTAAAAATTTTAAAAATTTTAAAATTTTTTTCAAAATTCCTCAAAAAGGTTCGTTTCTTTTCATAAATTCAAATTAACAATTTTCCTAAAAAATTTTTAAAATTTTAATGAAAAATTTTCTTAAAATTTTATAAAAATTTTAAATTTCAAATTCAATAACTTTTACAAGAATGATTTCAATAACAGCTGGGGACAAGAGCTTCGCTGATGCCCTAGGCCGAGTTCCCGCCTAAAAGCGGGGGTGTACAGGCATTAAGGGACTGCACGAGGTAGCTTGCCGTATGGGCTCCATGCGTAGAAGTAGGGTCAGGGGGTAACACCCCGCGTATTACGTGCAGTTCTTTCCTGGTGTGGCCGATTTGGACTTGCAGAGACATCTGCGAAATCCAAATCGATCAACCTCGCCTAGGTGTCTACAGCAATTCTCTTGTTTGCTCAAACCCCAAATACCAAACTCTCGATCCCTCACTAACGGCTTCACGGCGTTCAAAGCATTTCTTCTTCACTACGTTCCCTCAAACTCCAGAATACACAATCAAGATTACAACACAAAAACCACTAATTACAAATCAGCAAGTTCCACAACAGTGCATGAGAGCAGGAGGACTAGCACAATGCGAAAACACCATAGCGAAAGGTCTCGTATCACGTTTCACCCCGTCTGGTCTAAAGTCACTAAAAAAGGGTTTGTTTTACAGCACGTAAAATTGATTTTATCTTCTGCGGCTTTGTCGCCGCCCGATTCGATCGACGCCATCTTTATTACAAGTATTGCATTAATTTTCATTTTAACGTTGCTTTGTCAGTAACTATTTAGGTATAAGCAAAAATCTTAATTAAAATTTAAGAAGAATAAAAATATCGCCTGGTCATTTTATATACGTTGCAGGACGACTGAAATAATAACCCAATGCTCAGGAATAAGCGCCTGAGCAATATGTCCTATTGATTCATCCATTATCCTGACGTCCCTGTCGCTCTTCATGAGTGTATGGTCTGGTTCCAGAAACTTGTGGTTGATTTCTTGAAGATAAGTACTTTTTAGTAGAAGCAGAAAATGTTTGACAATGTTTTTATTTTATCTATATCTACCCAAGAATCGCTGTAGGCAATATGCAGTAACATTTTCATCGGTTTAGAAAGGCTATTACCGCCAATCATTAACAATAGACTAGAAGGTTCACTCTAAGCCCCGCCCCCAACATTTCCCTCTTTGCCCCGTCGTGGAACCTGATGAAATGCTGCTTAACCGCTCAGGCCTCGTGTCACGTTTCATCCCATCTCGTCTCGTCTGGTCTAAAGTCTGGCTTGTCGCCTTTGTAAGCGTTATATCAAAAGTGCTGACTGAGAGTGGACCTTCTAATCTCTTGTTAATATGCTGGTACCTAGAATTTCTATGAATCAGACTTCTTCCTCCAATCCATCATTATTATATTTAATAATAATTAATAAAACTTGTGAAATAAAACCCATGGAAGGTTAAATAGAGAAAACTATCCTTGAGGCTAATTTTGTCTACTACCTACCATATGTTATGCCTTTCGTTGTTTATTTCGATTATTTTTGACAAATGTATCAAAATCGGTATATTTGAATTCAGCAAAATGTGGTTTAATAGCGGTTAAAAAGTACACGAGGACTTAATGACTACGCTGCTTAATTAAATTTCCTATTTCTGCCTCTTCTTGTAATGATATATACATTAAAGGAACGGTCACTAACGATAAATATACATTGCCGTTTTTCCCGTATGTTTTCGATGTTTGATTAAATAATTCTCAAAGACTCCTTTGACTGCCACTCAAATTTTGTATATGAGGTTTATTAATTTTTTGAGCAGAAGCTTCTGCTAATCACGTGAAAAATTTCCCTGGTTCATTTTCCCATTTTCAAAGCGTTTTAAATGATATCTCAAGCAAATAAATCTACCTGCTTACCATAAAACATATACGCATCGATTTGCTAAAAGTAAAATTTTAGTTATAATCTGCCATAAAATCCATTAGAATCTGCCTTTAATCCCCAAAAATTTCCCAAATTTTCCGATCTTGAGATTTCAATGAGATTTCTCCCAACTATGTATAAATCTACAAATCTACATATTTGAACCTAAACATCATATCCAAATAATTGAAAGCGCATTCCTTGAAATTTCCCCTAATGCAGCAAAAGCCAAGCTATCTATTCAAATTCGTAAAATTACCGAAATGTTGAAAACCTTGGAACTTTTCTATAGCAGTCATCGCGAAGATTTCGAATCTGAGATTGATTTCCTGAAACTAATGTGTTAGCTGGCACTAACACGTACGCTTAAAGAAGATCTTTCATAATTAAAATAAAAAAAAACATCAATTCGGTGTATCTCCTCCTGTTTTACAGTTTGGTTACTCCACATTATTCGATTTTCCAGTAATAATAGTTATATTATAGGGTGACGTTTCGCGTCAAAATTCGAAATGAACGTTTAAATTCAACTAGCCCACCCTCTATAAAAGGCCTCATAATTTCCAAAGCATCCTCTAATAAAACTACGTTGGGGTTTGGAACCTTCGGCAACATGCACTAAAACAGAGTTTTATCCACAATACCGAAACAGAATTTTTGCACTCGACGCGCGTTTCGCTAACCATGTTAGCATCATCAGGAGATGATTAAAACATATGCCGTTTTATTTTAATCTGCAGTTTCGAATTGCATTGAATTGTCTGCTAAAATTCATGTATGCTACCTAATGTGAATCAATAATATTATTTTCCAAATTTGGAACCTTGTTATATAATTACATATTTAGATTCTGCTTTAAATTCTAGATATGTTCATTGATGCATATTCTATACCTATATTCAGTGCTTTTTGAGGTATGGACGTTTGAAAATTGTCATTCTGAACTTTTATACGGGCTTTACAAAGGTATTTAAGGCTACCTAACAGAAGGTTGTAGCGCTGTAAATGATTTACAATATAGAGTAGTGTGATCTTTCTCTTTTACTGGCCCATTTGTGTTGTCCATACTCACGCTACCTTACTTCTTGCCACCTTACTTCCGGTGTTCCGAGTGGCTTGAAAGAGTTTGGAGCGTCGCCTGACAGATGTGGTATATATTCTTTTTGTGAGGGTTGGCAGCCCTTCTCGTTTGGTCACTTAAGATGAGCAGGCAATTTTTGAGTTTCTAAAATTATCGTTGTTATTTTTGACCATCAGGTCTAAATACCGCCTGATTGTGTCGTTGCATTAATTGGCAAATGAGGTAGACCGTGATTTTTCTATAATTATCGGCCATATCGCCTATAAATGATGTGTGATGAATAGTAGTTTTTTAAAGATATGTTAGGCATGAGTGTTTCTATTCAACATGGTTAAAATTGTTTATCAGATAACTAGGGGCCTTCTGTGGGATATAATTTATTACCTTTGGAGCTGACGTCGGTCAGCGGCATCCTATGCTGACCTAGCGAGTTCCTAGTGTCATTTAGCCGTACAGAAGCCTTTTGACAAATTAATACGATCACATGATGGAGACGTAGCTTCGCAGGAAACGCCAGTGCCTGCAAATCTACTAGATCCAGGCAGGATCTATACTTTTTTAATCGTATATATTGCCGTTGTATTTCATTTTGAATAATGAATTTACTGTTAAAAGACTGACTGTTGGTAGTTTCTTCTCGTATATCATGCCTTACTGTTTTAGTTTATTGCGTTATTGAAATTATCGTTGGATGCCTTTAAGTCATTTATTATCTTTCTCGATTATTTAATTTTTACTTTCCTTATTACCGATATAGTAATACCTTAGTTAGTAAATGTCTTGATAATATTATCGAGATTATCTGACTTACTTGTGTATTACACTTATCGACCTTAGCAATAAGTTTTTACTGTAATTGACTGAAAGCCTCATAGCAGTAATTTGTTTCGCATAACTGCTATTTGCAGCTCCAATTTTTCGCCTTAACTGACATCGAACTGAGCTCAAATCATGTTATATATATA
>MU182171.1:338099-352261 GCA_016904865.1 Pissodes strobi | reverse complement strand
ATAGTGTATCAAAATATAAATTCCTTTTGTTTCAGGTAAAACGTAGTATCATGCTGAAAATGGCAGACGCTTGCTCCGAGCACAAGACTCAAACCTTTCACGAGATGTACGTTCAGAGGCACAATAACGTATCAATATTGTACGCAGATATTGTTAATTTTACACCGCTAAGTGAGCAGTTGTCAGCTAGCGATCTGGTGAAAACATTGAATGAACTTTTCGGACGATTCGACCAGATAGCCCAGGTAAGATTTTACAAATATAGATAGGTTCATAATAAATATATTACTAAAAATCTCAAACAATATATAAATTGTCTCCTTAATGACAAGCACTCCACAGATGAGTAATCGTATAAGGGTGACATAATCGTATTTTATTAATGAATTCATTCAAATATGCGCTTGAATTGTAGGGACCTTCGAGCTCCTCAAATTGGCTTAGAGGCATCTTCTATATAGAGAGAAATGTCATGAAAAAATATAATAACAGCTCTTAGTCGAATGATATAAAAACCTACTTAGGATTTTTATAAAATAGAAATCTTAACCAAAATATCGTTTTGGAGAGTGTATAGATATCCACGCAAATCATCTTGATTTTGTGAAACAAAATTACCCAAAAAATCGAAGCGATGCTTCTGCAAAATAATTTTTGCAGTGAAAACTTCTTTAGCGCTCTTGGGAGTGATTTGAAACTCGATGAAACGGAAAAAGCGACACCAATAAAAAGGTATAGATCTATAGGATGTAACCTGCGGGAGAATAAGATTATAGAACACAATTCCGGGCACACATCTTGAGGCGGGAAAACTAAAGGTTATTTTCGCTTAATGAGTAAATTTAAAATTAAAAAGAAGTTATTATGCATGCTAAACCGCATAACGATTAAATTCATTTATTATATTTCCGAATAAGGTCCAAGTTCAAGTATGAGTATGCGGCTTATCTTTTAAGAGGAAATTAAAATAACATTATTAGATTTAGGTAGTACCAAAGAAAATTCTGCCACGATAGAACTCTCTTTACTATACAAATATTAATGTTTATTCCGATGATCGATCTAAATCGGTCTAAAGACCTTCAAATATATATTTGAAAAGTGCCCGTCAGAGTACATATTATGGATCATTTGCAATACAATAATATGTTCTACACAGAAATAGGATAAATGAATTATCTAATTTTACCTAACATACTTGGACAGTGATCATAAATCAAAATGCAAATTTTACATGTTGCCAGGAGTACAAAGTAAAAAGTAAACTGCTGGACACTCGAACTTTCACAAACTGATTTTTAGGCAAATTTCAAAGTTCAACATCTTCACCAAGAAAAAAGTTTTTTGAACGCGGCTTGCGGATTTTAAAAGCTAGTTTACTCCTGATTAAGCTGCATGACGTAAATTTTTCATAGAGCTATAGGATTATGATATACGGGGTGATCATGATCAATACGGTCATGCAAAAAAAAAAACAAAAAGTTTGTGTGTGTGGCATTTCGGTAAAAAAATTTTGGTCGTTACAATATGGTTCGTTACAAAGGTAACGTCAATATATCTAGACGTTTTTCTCAGTTTTGGGATATAGGCCCTTTAGCTTTGAATACACTATTAAATATCAAATTAGGGTAACAATATTTTTAAAATCCTAGAACTTGACATTGGATTGACGGATCTTGATGATTTCTGCAAATTTGGAATCCTTATTTCATGTAGATTGTCTATGGATCCAGCATTTTATTTGAGGGTTGAAATTTCCACATTATACCGGGTCAGTAATAAACAAAAACGAAGGCTACACGAAATTTTTTAAAATAAGGATGCCAAAAGGACACTATGGATTTGTTTTGCTTTAAAATTGGTCAAGCTGAAGTTCAAGCAAAGAATATTCTTTTGCGTATCATATAATATTCTTTGGTTCAAGTCAATATATTGCAACAATTTATCCGTTTACCGATTATCGCCGTCTAAGTGGACGTAAGCTACTCGGCAAAAAGAGTGCCCTACATTTCGGCAATATGTCTGAAATGCAGTAATAATTACCAAACGGTTGAAAAGCTCTACACATTAAATTAATTTTTTTGGCTGTAAATTCATATTTTTAACCAGGGTCGGATCTAGCCCAAGTAACAATTTAAATGCTAGTTAGATGTATATCAGTTTTAAAATGGTTTTAAAATGGTCGGTAGCAGCGCTGGGGTTTTATGAACACCTTCAAACTTGCTAACATTTATCTTAAAGTCCATTTATTCTTAAAAATAAGTTTTAAAGCAGCCTTGGCAGCAATAATATTAAGTGTCCATGGACTTGAGACTGGTCGTTACTCTTCTATTAGCTTTAACAAGACTTTTGTGTTATCAATCTTAAACCTTGTTGATCTTCTGGAGGGTTTAAAGTATGTTTAGTTTTAAAATAATCTGTCTTAAGACAGATTATAGTTTTAAGTTGGATTTTAAATATCGACTTTTTCGATGACATATGGAAAGATACCTTCTAACAATAAGCGCTTTAAATTTACTGCTTTTTTAAATAATTAAATTATTATTGACTTTTTTATGGCAGTGGCACACACACTAAAGGGAGATCCTATGGCGCTCGAAGAGAGGTGTGTGCGAAGATGTTGATTGACACGGTACTTGAAGAGTTGTAGGTTGTAATCAGTGGGAAACAGATGTCCTGGAAGTGAGTTCCACAGTGATGCAGTGCGCCAGACAAAGGAGTTCTTGTAAAGCGATGTTCTAGGTATTTATAGTTTTGTACAACGAACTGGTGCACTCCTGCCGTCTGTGGTGACTGTCTGACAAGAGTTGCCAGGGGCGGGATGATGCGGACTAAGTCCTGGGAACATCTGCCTTGAAAGTATCTGTAAAACAGAGACATCTCGGCCACATGTCTGCGGTGTTCCAGACTATCCAGATTCCGGGTCAACTCCGGGTCGCCGACGAGACGCACAGCTCTCTTCCGAATGGAATCCAGCAGCTTTAGGGTGTGCTGTGGTGCGGCACCCCAAATATGTGAGCAATATTCTAAGCACGGTGCGCTTTGTACAGCAAGAGCAACTGCTGCGGTGTATGGAGTTTTTTGTTGCGAAATAGCGCACCAAGCTTCTGGGAGGCTGATTTTGCAATGTTAGCAACATGGTCATGCCATGACATATTGCTGTTCACCGAGACACCCAGCAGTCCGATTGACGAGGATGAAGGAATGGTCGATCCTGCCATAATGATGTCAGGGCCCGCTGTATTGGCCCTCTTGGTAAACGTTGCTGCTTGGGTCTTTGCTGCATTGAACTGGACCAAATTTCGGTCGCCCCAAGTTTGAACTTTCTCCAGGTCTTGATTAATAGCTGTAATCTGCTCCTGTCTGCGGTGGCGAGTCTCAGTCTCTAGTAAGGGTTGTTCTGATCTAAAGTGGGAGACAAGGGGAATGTCATCTGCAAAACTGTAAACAGGATTATTCGTTTCGATCAGCAGGTCATTAATAAAGATGAGGAACAGAGTTGATGAAAGTATTGCGCCCTGAGGCACGCCCGCGTTGATGGTGAATGTGTCCGAGATGTGTCCATCGACTGCAACGTGTAGGGATCGGTTCTTAAGGAAACTCGCCAGCGATCTGCAGAGAGAGAGTCTTACAGTTCGAAGGACGGCAGTTTGTTGAGCAGTCCGTCATGCCAAACTCTGTCGAATGCCTTTTAAATATCCAACGTAATCGCTCGAGACTCTCCGTAGTTTTCAATTGCCCTACTCCATATATCAGTGACATAGGCCAATATATCTCCTGTTGATCTCTCTTTGCGGATGCCGAATTGATTATCGTCAAAAGAGCAAATTGCGCACATTTACAATGTTAACCGACAGATAATTTATAATTTGACCGTCGCGCGTCTCGTCAAAACTACGAGTAAACATAATTATAGACATGGGGATGGACATATAAAAAATAAACCAAAGAACCGAAGGAATTTTATTTAACCAGAGAAACTATGCAGAATAGAACAAAGAACTCTAAAAAACTGAATGACGCTTTAAGACGACAAACTTGGGTGAGAGGTTCGTACAGAACAGTAAGAAGGACCTCAAACAAAAACAACTTGAGGTGAGAATTTTTTTAAACAGACACTTACATAATGCCAAACAGTTTAAATCATATACGTATAAAAGAGTATACCGCTAGTGCCCCATTAACACAATGAGTGGTATCTGAAGCAAAGAAAGAGAGATAGGCATATTAAGACCGCATAAGTTTATACTTCTGTGTTAGCAAATCCCTTTTGCGCACACTCGATATTTTCGATTTTCATTGGTGTGCTGTCGAAAGTGCCGGTGTCCGTCGGGCAGCCTCGGAAACGCCCAAACGAGGAATAGTTGACAAGTCGACATTTTGATTTTAATATTTTATTTATCAAATGTTCTGTTATTGTTTCTGATTCTTATCATTATCCGCTATTGCATGTATGCACTCATAGACCAGGCAAATCTTATTTCTTCAATGAAGTTTTAGGGGACATTTTTTTTTCAATGTTAGTCGATAGGTTTTATGTTCAGGAACAAATATATAAAAATCCTAAAAAATCCGATGTGAGCTAAAAACGCCATCTTGAAAAAACATGGCCGACCGTTCAAATTTTAAAAAATTAATTATCTTCTTACCCCTTAGGTTAATTTGAACGTTTTTGAAGTGAAAACTTCTTTAGGCGTGTTTTGCGTTTTTTTTTGTGGGGGTTGAATGAGACCCAGCCGTCACGCGTCAGGCTCGGATATGTAACGCAACGCTCCTTCTTCTGGCATGTTCCCGTATAGGCAGAGGGCCGCAGCTTTCAGGGGATGTAGCCGGGGTAAAAAGAAGATCCTGGACGAAAACCACCCCCCGTTTGGCCAGGGGAGGGGGAGAAGGAAAAACAGATAATTAATTTCAGGAAAACGGGAAGAGGTACAGGGTCGAAATTTTTATGGTAGGTGCGTCCCATGGGGGGCCACTTTAGACCATACAGGGGGGACCAGGGCTCTAATTTAGGGGGCATTTTGGGCGGGAAACCGTTTTTCTCCCGTATCTCTGCAACGAAGGCTCGGATCGAAATTCTGACAAAGCGAAGTGTTCACTTCTATCGTGTGGTCTTAAGCACACGCAATTTTTTTTAATTTTTACGAAATTTTAACCTTAACATAACAAGAAAATGATACTTTATTTAGATCTAACCAAAAATATAAATTTACTAACAAAAAAACTGAAAAGGAAAACAATTTTTTGGCTTACATTTAACTTTAATACCACTATCTTTACATTCTAGCTTTTTACAAAAACTCAGTCATTCAAAAGATTCTCGTCTAGAACACAAGCATATTTGCAGTCTATCCCATGGAAGTGAAGGCACATGGATATGCAGCGTCCGACTTGTGAACATACACATTTTTTTGGCAGCCGTTTCGACATTTACAGTAGATAAGACTTAATACTTCTTCTGCTGCAGGAGATCGCTGTAATGTGATTACAAACATTTCATTTTTTGATACATTCCATCCAAATTTATCCGGGGCTAGGAAATTTCCCATCCATTGCTATACTTGAAGATAGGTCGTGAAAATAAAAAAGAAAACAATTTGCTATTAATGTAATCACTATTTGAAACACTACCTTCAGTGCATCTTTGGTTGGGGGGAGAACGGCCAAATCAAAAGATTTGTCGAGCGTCTGCTAGCTATACCAATATTGTAAAGTCTATATCGTTCATCATTAACTCCTGCGGCCCTGCTACCGAGTGGCGAGAAAGACGGGTTTAAACTACCCTTTAAACAATTGCCATTTAAGCGCAACTTCACGGCGACAATACTAGATGTAGGGCAACCCCCGATTGAAACAAAAAATAAGTATCAACCCCTACAGGGAATCGACACGGAAGATGAGGACAACGTGAGCGTGGCTTCCACCTCGGCGTCGACCGGAGTAAAACGTAAAGCCACTAACACAGGCAGGGCTAAACCACCCCCAAAGCAGAAACCACCCCCAATCCCGCCAGTTGTCATTAAGGGACGGCCATCCGATCACCGGCAGCTTAGAGATGATTTAAAAGCGATGCACATTACACGCTACCAATTAAAATACACCAAGAATTCGGTAATAGTCTACTGCGATAACGGGAACGACTATCATACCCTCAGAAGAACGCTCGAACAGGAGAGAACCGAATATCACACTTACGCGGAGACACAGGAGAGATCCCGAGCTTTTGTACTACGAGGCCTTGATGGAAATATCAAACCTCAAGATATAAGCGAAGCCTTGGGCCATGAATACAACATTCGACCGAGGAACATATACGAAATGCGCAAAACCCGCACCCCTATGTATCTCATCATCCTGGGAACAGATTATACAATCCGCAGGCTCAACCAAGAAGTGAAAACTTTAATGTGCGTCCGAATCAGCTGGGAGGCACGCCGTTCCAATAAGCCCGTACTGCAATGTAAGAATTGTCAGCAGTTCGGGCATGCTAAATCTTATTGCAGCAGAAAAGCAGCGTGCTCAAAATGTGCTGGCCATCACGAAATTATACAGTGCACCCAGGACTTTGTGAAGTGCGTAAACTGTGGCGGACCTCATCGGTCAATAGATGAGGAATGCCCGGTTTACGTATATAAACTCAACATTATCCAAACTACGGGATCTAAGGCCAAACCTGCCAAACAAACATATAAACCGGCATTACCTCCAGCAAACCCCGCTTAGAAGCAAGCGGAATTGATGAGCCAAGCTGACGGCCCACGGGGCCAAGGCCTAAGCAATGGCCACCGATCAGAAGAGGACTTCCAACGCCAATTCCCACCCCTGAGAGCCACCCGTCAAACCAACAGCCGAGACAACCAGCAGCATCCTAACATCCCTAATGTAAAACAGGTTAGTGGTACTGTTCGTGCAAACCCAAATAATACAAATCGTAATATGAATATCACTAATGTAATGGCCGATTTGAATAATGTAGTAAACAAAATTAATAACCTGGTCAATCTTGAACAGCTATTTCAGGCCCTTGATTTTTATGCTAATTTACTCGAAGAGTGTCGAGGCGATAAGGCCTCTATCATACAAGCCTCGATACGATTCTTTTCATACGAATATAACCGTTTCGATGTATAAATGCTATACATCGCTAGTTGGAACTGTAATGGAATCAGGCCTAAACTGGGTGAATTCCGTAATTTTATGCATACAACCAATTTTCAGATTGTTTTCCTCGTTGAAACACGTTTAGTTCCTGACTTCTCGTTCAAGATTAGGAACTATAACGTCGAACGTTCTGATAGGCCTGATCGAAACGGGGGAGGCGTGGCCTGCCTCGTACATAGGTCGCTCTGCTATAAAAGGTGTCCAAACTTCAGATCTCAAATAGAACACGTTTGTATCGAGACAGAGAGCGGTCTACGTATTTGTGGCGGTTACGCGCCCCCGGGTCTCCGCCTCACTGCACCTGACCTCTTTGCTTTATTACCGCAAAATAGAGTATCCCTGCTGATAGGGGACTTGAATGCCACGCACGCCGAATGGGGCGGCGTAACTAACAGCAGGGGTAGATTATTTAAGAGGATAATCGAGAACAATCTGGAGATGTCCTACCACAGAAGTCCAAATCCTACCTATCTACGTAGTGGCTCGTTCCTGGACATTGCTATTTCCCGGGGAGCGATTAGAACAACGCAACTTCAGGAAATCAATGCTTTAAACTCGGATCATTTGCCAATCAAAATTGGATTGTACTGCAGGGTCCCTGTATTGCCAAACGACACCGTCGTTTCGTACAAGAATATTGATTGGCGAGAGTTCCGAGCTAGGCTTAGCGAACTAACTATCATCCCTGAGCAACTAGTCACTGTCCCGGATCTCGAGCGAGAGGTCGCAACTCTAACATCAAATATCCAGCGCATCCGAGATGCTATGTGCCCTAGGGTGGCGACACGCCCTAGGACAAAAACCCTTCCCGAACCAATCCTTGAACTCATCACATACAGAAACCGCTTTCGACGTAGATGGCAGAGAAACCGAACACAAATGGGATCCGCTCACATCAACGCATTAACGGAGGAAATAAGGGTAAAAATCCGGGAGCATCGCGACCAAACATGGCTCGCATACATAAATAGCGTGAGCAGGGAGGATGGCTCGCTGTGGAAGTTGGCCAGGCGAGTCCGTGGAGGTTATACGCAAATTCCTGTCATTAAGCACAGGGGTCACGATATTATGAACGACAGAGGAAAAGCGGAAGCCTTCGCGGACTACCTGGAGAACGTCTGCAGCGAGGCTCCTGACACCCTGCCGGAACAAGGACGCTACAGTCAAGCCGTAAATATGTTTAGACAACATAAATATCCTATCCCTCCGTTGGTGCTTGATAAAATGAGAATCACACCGGCGGAACTCCGCAAAGCGCTCTGTCATCTTCCGAGAAACAAAGCGCCCGGCTTGGATAATATTCCGAATATAATCCTTAAAAATTTTTCCAAGAAAACACTCATCCATTATATGCATATTATTAACGCGGTAATCCGGCTGCAACACTTCCCTCAACCATGGAAAGTAGCGTGCGTCATACATTTCCCTAAACCGGGTAAAGACCCATCACTGACTTCTTCATACAGACCTATATCCCTGCTAAGTACCCTTGGGAAGGTAGCCGAGAGACTTATCTTGCCAAGGCTAAACAGGGTGGTTGAACAACTAAACATCATACCTTCCGAGCAATTTGGCTTTCGAGGCCAGCATGGCACTATCATGCTGGCAGCGAATATATTAATGTTGTTTACTATAAAGTAATATTGTATGTTATAAAATGTTTGTACCTTCTCAACCAGAATTGGCAATCAAACCTCTGGTAGCAGAAGACTGTTAGCAGGGGTGCCACAGGGTACCGTATTGTCGCCGCTACTGTTCAATCTTTATATAGCAGATGTCCCGTCTCATCCTGATACCCGTAAAGCCCTGTTCGCTGACGATACAGCGATCTATTCCCGGAATCCTATAGCTGAAGTAGCAAAATCAAGTATTAATGAGCATATGGACATCCTGGTTCCATATTACATGAGGTGGAAGATCAACCTCAATCCTAACAAAACGGAACTGATTATAATTTCCCGCAGGAAGAAGAACATTGACGTTACCCCCCTAATATTAGGCAATACAGTCAAATATCTTGGGCTAACTATCGATTCGGAATTAAACTTTAGCAAACATATAGAAACTGTCGTAGGGAAGAATGAGGGCATAAAAAAGGGATTGAGCCTCCTGATTGCAGGAAGGTCGTATTTGAGCCCTGTAAATAAACTCATACTATACCAAGCAGTAGTGAGACCAGCCCTGATGTATGGTGCCCCGGTGTGGTGTTCGGTGGCAAAATGCCACAAAAATAAGCTGCAAGTGATACAAAATCAATACTTAAGGGCAGCATTTTCCCTATCCCTAAGGGATCGTGTCCGAACGGAAGACCTGCATGCGTGGGCTAGAATCGAAACCGTCGATGAATATATCGATAACCACGCATGTAGGTTCTTCGAAAGGCAGATCCGGGGATCAACCTTAACAGCAAACATCGCCGATACCAGGTATAACCCCGAACGCCGCACCACTTACGGCACCATATATCGGGAAATAACGCTGTTTTACAAACAACTTATGCCCCCGTGATTCCCTAAATCCTTCAGGAATATAATAAAGTCATTAAAACATCCTTAGACTCATCGCTATTACACTTTTAAAAGCACCTTTTTAATAACTAAAAAGTCATAACTACCGCGGGTAAGCCGCGGCCCACCAGCCAGCTACCCGTGTTCGAACATGGGGGCGTGGCTTGCTTGAAGACTTTTTCGTACTATAAATGCGCAAACACCGCCGCATTTAGCTCACTTGATTTCTGCCTACGGGAGCGTCCATGTCTCCGCAGCTGATACCGCGGGACTTGACCCATATGCCTTGATATCATTACACCCATACGGGAATCGACTTGATAAGTCCTCAACATGTATATACTCTCTGTTAGATATAGTAAATGTTGTACAGTGTATTCGTCATTTTAAATTCTGATCGCCTGCTCCAATAGAGCATTTAAGCAGGGTTTTTACATAGTTTTCCCTGCATAAACTCCAGGTAATATAGTTACATACTTAAGAATGTACAAAATTTTCTCTAGCTATTGCTAATCACGACACTGGCAATGACTTTGACGGGGTTGCCCAAGTAAAGATCGCACAATATGCAGTACCACTAACCCTAGAATTAAGTAGGCTTAAAACCAGCCCCCTACGGGTGCCCAACTGTTGGCTATGGTGCTGCAGCAACAGCACCAGGCAAAACAACAGTTGTTGTATTAGTATTTATATGTACATTATACTTGGCATGCTTAACCTAGGCTAAGTGATTCAAATATGTAAATGTTAAAAGAAATAAATGTTATGTTATGTTCTTCATTAATATCTCGGGACCCTTCTCATCCTTCTAATCCGTGCATAAAGGAGACAAATTCATAACCAACTTTTGGTAGTTCATCTAGATTCGCATTCCTATCATTGAATTTGTCATGCATAAATTCATGCTTCTTAAACACTTTAAGGGCTTCCGATTTGCCTTTCTTATAAAGATAAGAAGTAGTATCACAACCGCTAATGGCATGAATAAAAAGAAAGCTGTTAACAAGAGGCTGTCCCAAATCCTCATACACTTTTTTCAAATGGAAATTTTATCTTCATTGTCGCTGCGACCCACTTTTTTGAAATAAACATTTCATCTGTCACCGCACACCGCACAAAGCAATCAACAAAACGATTAAATCTGTGTCTTCCCCCAATACTATGGCTGTATTTACAATTAAGGTGTCCGCATCTGCACTTGCCCCAAACGTTGAGATACTGTTCTCTCTAAATTGCTCTCTAAGTAGTTGTATTACTTGAAATTTATTTTTTTCATGGCCTAGAAAATCTGCTTTACTTATATGCATGACTGTTGATTCGCTGAGAATAATTTCAACTGGTATTTTCTTACTCTTTCTTAGTCGATGTTCTTCATCTTTTGTAGAAGGGATGTTAGTATATCCATAGAACACAATTTTATTATGACATTTTCGCCAAAATGTTTTAACACATAAGATATATTATATTAACAGTGGTATTAAACTGGCTTTGACACTTTTTTCAGACATACTATTCTATTAAATAACTGCTGTGAGTTAAGAAGCATGGTATCATCACGCAACTTTACTGCTTTGCTGAAATGACCTACAGCATATAAAAATGGAAGCTTCATCTTTAAAGCTTTTAAGGCTTTTAGAAAAATTGTCATCATAGTTACCATTTCATAAACATGGAGTGGGGGGTGCCAATGCCAGGCGTGTACCGCGTGTCACGGAAGTTAATCGGACGTGCATAAATTGGACTGGTAATTATAGAAATAATAGATTTTAATAAATAACGCGAGCGGCCATGTTTTTTTAAATGGTGGTTTTAGCTCACTTCCGATTTTTTGGGATTTTTAGATTTGCATTCTATGATAAAAGAGCTATCGCTTTCAACAGAAAAATAAATGTCCGCAAAAACTTCACACTTAACGTACATTTTTTTAAAATTTGCCTAGTCTATCAATGAAATATACATTTCATTGTAAAATGGGCCGTAATAAACATTGTTTTTTTTGTGGTGTAATCAAGAACGAAACAAGCAAGTAGCTTTAAACAATAACATAGGTATGTAGATGTTGTTATTTTTAAAAGAAATAATCACACATTGTAATTATAGTTTATAGTTACTTATGAAAAACATGTTTTGCTTTTTTAGGATTCCCAAAAATCCTAGAACACGCCAAGTTTGGTTGGACTTTTGTAATTTGGACGAGACTCAAGATGATGCTTCTACCGTACAAATATGTTCTGGGCATTTTATTCCTACTTATATCGATTCCAAAGCTAAAGAATTGGGATACAAATTAGTATTGAAGCCTGAAAGTGTTCCATCAATCTTAAAGCCCCGCATCATTCATCTACCTCGAACGTGTAAAGGGAAACGTAAAGTAGTAGAAATAGGAATTGAAACTGAAATGGTGTCTAGTGCATGTAAGTATTCTGTTACAATATGAATATTTTTAAAATACCTAGCATTATTGCAATATAAAAATTTCAATATACAGGACTGAACAAATTTAGATATTAATGAATTGGTGGGAAATTTATAATGCTATTTGATATATCCAAGAGACAAAATACATGTTGAAAAATTATGCCTTTATAGATCAGTCTACGCTCAAAAGTTAGCGTGGCGCCTTATGGAAATGCTTTTCTTATGGGGAATAATGGTGCACCTTTTACGAACCTATGAAACGTTGATAATTATTTGTGAAAGTATTTTTATCGTTGAGCATTATTAATAATTAATTAATATTTTTGTAGTTATATTTTTATAGTAGGTGTACATTATATTTGGTATGGTAAACAGTAAATTACCTAATATCTAATTCTGAAAATATTACCACACATGGATTTTATTTAGGTACCTAGCCTTTATTATGTCTACTGATTATTATACCTGTAACTGTGATAAATTAAATATACTTACCCGCCTTAGTTCTCCATACCACGTTAACTTTTGAGCGTGGACTGATCTATAGAATATTTAGAGTGCAATTATATCTATATCTATTTTGTTTTTAGCCCAACACATGATGGATCCATTCTCATTTGGCACAGTCAGTTCTCTTATTGAAGTAGTACAAGCTCGAGGAAGAAACTCCCACAAAAAAAATGTGGTGAACCAAGATATGTTGGCGAAGTTAAGTCTCTACATTTGTTGAAGCACTTTGTCCTATCATGTTGCTTACGTTTTAATGTAATTTATTGGAAATAAAGAATGTTTATTATTATGATTAAAAGTCATTATACCCAGTGTTTATAGAAACAAATTGTTTTCGTAAGGCTAATAGAAGTAAATATTAAATTTGTTAGTTTGCTGTTTATAACAATACACATTTATGTAATCACACTACCGTATCTTCTGAAACTAGTAGGTATTTGATACATAAAGTAAAACCCGATTTTATTTCTGAAAATATTGAATATTTGTAAAGCAGCATTTAAGATGTAGTTTATTGCAGGAGATACCCATACATAGGTACATCAGCCAACGACTAAAAACTAGAAGTTTGATAGCATTAGCTGGCACAGTGAAATAGTTTTGAGACAATTGTAATTCTAACATTTATTTACATAGGAAAGATAGAGACACCTACTAGTTAATAATTTAGATCTAACAGCGATTTACGACGCTACATTGAGTAAATATAGTCGAAGACTTCCTAAAATAATCACTACTCTTAATATTATTGTTCCTTCTGGCAAAAATTGTTATTTTACATTTTTTCTTTTATTTATTTCAAAATCTTATTACAAAAAAGATAAATACTTAAATATATACAGATTGTTTAACATTTAAAAGTTTATAAAGGCACCTAAGTGTTGCATCACTTGTATATTCCATAAAAGTCAGAACTTATGTAACAAAATATTTCTAAGAACTAAACTGGCTCAAATTACTTATTACTCGTATAGGTAATTACGTTGCTCTTGTATTTTTGTTTTTCATATGAAACAATTGCAAAAAAGAAACACTAGGGATTAGAAATTTATTTAAAGATACATCTTACAAACACTGCACGTAATTACATGTAAGAGCCCTCTACTATCTGTACTAATGAAAATTTATAGATATATTTAATACTACATACTAAAACAATACACATTTTAAAAGTGGCAGGATCACGTTTGCCGGATTGACGTAAATTTAAACTTCCAATATTGCCGCTCACAGCCTGAGACTGGTATTGGTTAGAGCTGGATTTAAAATAACCAAGTGAAAGTCCCAATTTCGCCCATGCGCATTGATGAGTTGCTAATCATGAAGGACGGACTTATGTAGGATTTGTATCTCTATCCTTCATGTTTGCTTCAAATCGCTGACACAGCACGCCATATATTCTTTTATACATATATGGTTTAAATTATACAGCCAGTCGCAGAGCAAAATGTATGCGGTTGTTACAACACCATATGAGCAAATAGGCTAGCATGGGCAAATCGGCATGCTAATTGGGGTAATGCAGAGTGGAACTATTGTTTATTCAGTGACGAGATAAGATTTAAT